>JAJIYU010011451.1:0-15341 GCA_030144865.1 Tinospora cordifolia
AGAACCCCAGAAAATGACGTTATGGGAAAATTTAGTGGCAGATAAGTTTGGAATTTTGGTATTCTATCCTCTAGAAAACATAAATTGTTCAATTGCCTTTTTTTTTTTTTTGTTATAGATTAAAAAGTATGAAGTAACTTAATTGACTACTTAAGGTCTAAATTTTGGTGTTTATGAAAATAGCTTATGCGTTTTAACTGACAAAATAACCACTTTTGACATATCAGCTATGGGTCGACTTTTAGCAATTTTTATATTTAAATTATGCTAAAATTATTATTTTATTCTTAATAAGAATATTTTCACTTTTTAATAAAAGGTTAAATTTATCATTTTACTATAAAACTATTTTATTAAGTTTTAACAAAATAACACCTGTTATAAATAAAATGAAAACTACAACAAAATGAAGAAAATAATAAAACATAATTGAGTATAGAAATAAGAGAAAGTCTTTTATTATCTTGATAGTTTGTTCATATACAACTTTGATACATAGACCTTGTTTGGCAACTCTACGTCTACAAAATTAGTACTTATATTTTTAGTAGTACTAAAATAATAACTTATTTAATTAGAACTTTTTATCTAAATAGTTTTTTATAACAAATATTGTAACTTCTAATTTTAATTTTGTTTTAGAGGTGGGCCGTTTGATAAACAACATTTTTAATTAGCTCTTATTATAATGGTAATTCACGTCTTTCAAAAAAAATTTATATTATTTCATTTGTTATTAACATTTATATGATTAATAATTATAAGTTTGATATTAATTAATAAATAATATATACCATAAACTATACCATAAATGTGATATCATATAATATTTGAAAAACCTTATGTGCGGACATATATAATATAATTACTAATAAATTTATAGTACTATAAGTATTATGCTTATATTTAAGTCGTATAACATAATATAAATATGATATTTATCTCTAACAATTTGACAATTTTTACAACAAATTTATATCAATATCCACTTATTCAATTATAAATTTATAATTTAATGAAAATCAAAAAATTGTACAGAAATTAAGAAACTAAGAAGAAGAACAAAAATAGAAAGAAGTACAGATAAATGAAATTTCAGAATTAAAAAGATGAATAAAAGAAGACGAAGAAGATAAGAAATATAATGGAAGAAATTAAGAAGGAGAAGAAGACATAAAAGAACAAAATTTAAAGAAAAAACTTTTAAAAATTAAGACGAAAGTATGAACGACTTTGTTGGTTTTCTATTTTTATAAACTTTTATATTTAAGAAGAAGAAGAAAGAAAGAAAAAAGAAGAAATATAGAAAGAAATTCAGAAATAGAAGTACAAAAGAGAAGAAGAAGAAAGAAAGAAAGTTACAGAGCAACAAAAAGAAAGCTTTGGTGGAGAGAAATTTGGAAAAAAAAAAAAAAAAAACTTAAGTAGCAAAAAAGAATAAACTTGAAGAAATTTGGGAGATTGGGTTGCAGAAAAAAAAAATTAAGAAGAAGAAATTGGTGAGAATGGGTTGCTGAAAAAGAAATAAAGAAGACTGGGCCGAAGGGGTTGCAAAAATAGAAATAAAAAAGAATAAATGGGTGAGATTGGGTTGCATATAGAAAAATATTTTTAATAAAAAAGAAAATCAAATGAAGAAAAATGTTGAAAGATTAAGTAAAATAATTTCAATTATAGAAGATATTTATGAGATTGGGTTGCAAAAAAAGAAAATGTAACACCCTAATTCCCAAGTCATAACCAGTACTATAATAATTTCATACATAAGGATGTATGCTTAATCAATTTCATTTGTATCCACATGTGACTATCGAGAATTGAGATATTATTGTTTCACATCAATAATCTCTTGTTTCTACCAGGTTACATCCCACAAAATCATAATAGTGAATAAATGAATAAACAAATAGATTAATAACTAAAAATATGAGATGCCATATTTGTTTAATTTAACCTCAATAACAATCAAACTAACATCTGACCCCATGGCCATGTTGCAAATGATAACTCAATGAATAAAATAGTCAACGACTCTCTAGGCCCATGCTGTACTAAAATAGGAAACAAACTCTTATTATAGAAATGACCTCGTCATTGAGGTCTACTACTAAATTATTCTGTTGTGTCTCGTTAACGTGAGCTTTCTCCTATTGGTTACATGAAAAATAAGAAGTAGGATAAGCTCAAGAGTCCAGTGGATCATACATAATACGTCTCGAACATTGTTAAAGCCAAAATACAGAACATGTACAAACTTGTCAAACATTAGACGATTTAAAGAGTTTAATTGTTTTCAGTTGATGTTAAGACTGAAAGAACTATCTTAAGCATCCCTCTTTTTTGTTTGGGATATCATCCAGAAACCCAAAGACTAGTTCCCTAATCATGATCATAACTTAGGAATGATCTCTCAACTTGACTCTTAGTCCCATCTTATTGCTATTATCTACCATGAAATTAGTATCAATGCCTACCTTAGGTTGGGAATACCCAAGATGATACTAAATCACCGACCATGATATTAGCATCACTGCCTTGGTACGTGGTTAGATTTCTTAATCATCTTTGTTAAATGAGATTACACATTTCAATGTTTAGCATGCTCAATATAATATCACAATTCAAAGGCATGCATATAAGAACATATCTTGAAAACAAGTGACCATTCGTATGGAACACAAGGCATGCATTCAACCTACGGTTTATTTAGCATACTTTTAAAACAATGTTTATCATACATAGGTCACACATCATGCTATCAATAGTATAATAGACATACAACCATCCAAACATTTGATAATTACATCCCTAGCATGTTTTTAAATAAATTTAAACAACTAATCATGTTGTACATTTAAAACCAAAATAATACTTAAAAGCAAGGTAATCATCTCCACCTTGTCAGTGCAAATCCTCAGTTCCTTTTCTTCACGCATTATAGTCCTGGATGTCATTTATTCTCAATTTAAAATATTTAAAATAATTATTTTTAGTATTTGAACATCATATGATATTTTTAAATCATAAATTTACTAATTTCTTACTAAACATAATAAAGATTGCACAATTTTCCTTTTCAGTGCATTTGGTGCACACTATTGCCCTTGTTTGGTAGTTGGACTTGACTTACCCCTTTTCCCGCAATTTACACTCACCCCTAAGTACTTTTTAGACCTTGTAAATACTATTAAGGCTGTTAAATATTCAACTATGATCAACATGCATTAAGTGCATGAAATCATAGTCTTTTTCATAACTTACATGCATATTTTCATTATTTGATTTATATTAAAGTCTCACCCTTAATTTCTAATCACTTAAGCACGTTTAATCCTCACTTTCCAGTAAGCTGCCTTGATCGTTTCTTACTCATGCATGCATCAAATAACACATCACTTGTAATTATGCTCAACCATTCATTAATCAAGCATATACCCTAATTATCTTAGGCATACATGTCTTGTTTGTATGCTTTATCATCATATCCTAAAATTAATCAGTTTTTCATCTATAATCATGGTTCTCCCGCAACCTAGCTTTGTTTGTCATCAAATAATACATTATTCACATTACTTTACCATATAGATCACTAATCCCTACATGCATCATACAAAATTATTGATTTCATGAGCATACATGCATATTTGATCGTTTCTCTTTACATATGCATGGTTTTTTCCAATTCCTTACGTTTCTCTAGATGTTTAACACATTAGCACATTAGATTATTGTTGGAACACAAAAGCTAAGTGTTATAACAAATTAGAGACGTTAAACCTCGCCTATGCTGTCTGAAACGCCTTGTTGATGAGTATGTTGTGAAGGGGGTTTCTTTGATCCTTTTGAGATAATCTATGGACTAGTTTTAATGGTGGAAATCAACAAGGATCTCAAGACTTGTTGCTGGAAAGTTAGCTCTCAAAAAGATCGGAAAAAGGGTGGATAGAAGAAGGATTAAGAGTTTAGAATGGTATATTACCTTGTAGAATTGATTTGTGGTGATTCTAGGCCTAAAATCCCAACTTTTGTATAACTTCTTCTTATGTTAACATGTAATTAAAATCGACTAAGGGAGAAAAAAAAAAGAAGGGAAGTCCACTTTTTGGGATGAGAAAAGATGGGAGGTGCCACTTTTAGTGTTAGATAAGAATTGGGGTTGGTTTGATAAGGATGAGAAGGAATTTGAGTGTATTTAGAACTATTTTTGTTGAAATTTCTCGTAGAGTTTGATTTCATCCAATTTCTCTTATCTTTTGACTCATGGGACGTGGAGAATTTGTCGGGGTCCCTTGCCTAGGTCGAAGGGCAGCTTGACCGGCACAGTGACCCGACGAACTCACTTACAATGTCAAGCTCCCCCAATTACTGTTAAGCTTCTCCAATTTCAACAATAAGTGATATCAAAATAATTTTAGGATTCATGAGCGAAAGTAAGCAACCATTTTAGAGAGTTATCATTTATGTTATAGACTATCATTTACATTATAGACTATCTTGTTTTGACCATTATTTACATATATAAAATAACCAACCTCTAACAAAAGACCAAGAAAAGGAAAAGGAACCGCCAAGGGACTAGACCATCACCACGCCTTTCCCTTTATCAGCCACCGAGGAACCTGAAATATTAGTACAGTGGTGAGCCTAAAATTGCAACGTGGATCAGTGAATAGTAAAACTAGCATATTACCTATAACTAGTATCCAAAAAAAAATGCATGTATGCATGAACAGTAATTGTGAAACAATGTTTAATAACATAGCATGTAGTAAAATAGTTATAAACAATGCAGCAATTAAAGAAGAATAGTTTGAATACATGCAAGTTGAAAATTGTATCTAGCTAGGTTTTCAAATCATCAAATTCAACCCTATGGTCATCGCTCGAGCGGGTCATGAGTAAGACGTATTAGCCACTCAAGCAGGTTATGAGCCAAGCATATTCATCAAACAGCCTAACTCCGCGCTCGGTCCTCAAGTGTCGTCACTTGAGCGGGTCTTAGGCTAGGCGCATTGATCATGTGCACTACCCCGACGCTTGGACCTTGAGTCTAAACCTGAATCACATTGTGTACCTTAACCCTGCACTCGGACCTCAAGCCTACGGTCTCATTATCGGTGTACATCTATATATTTCAAAACCAATTCGATGTACCTCAATTACACGAAACCATTTAACCAATATCATTTCACATACATTTTATGTAGGGAATACAAGTTATAGTAACACCTAAATTAAACTACTCACCTCGGGTCTTGCGCATCAATGTCCCGTTGACATTTGGCCTAGTCCTGTAGTATACACTTGGATCTGTGTTATTTAAACTCAATTTCAGTTTTTTTAAGTAATGTGACTCAACCCTTGTTACACTATCCCTAATCGGACTCGGTTAGTCAACTAGTCAAACTTGGTCAAAATTGGTCAACATGACCAATTTTGGTCAAATTCGATCAACTTGGGCCAATTGGGTCGAAATTCCCAATTTTCAACGCTTAGCCAAATTTCAAGTTCTTTGTTTAATCTGCGTAGCAAATTTACCAATTTTTTTGCGATCAATTTGTGGGTGGGATTCGTGCAAAACTTTTCAGATTTGACTTGAACCTCCTAAAAATTTACCAAAATTTTAGATTTTGATTTGTGGGCTTCATTTGATAGGGTTTTTAAGTGGAATAATAGGAACTTTTATTTCTTAAATTTCATGTGACAGGCAGTCACATTATACATCAATTGACCCACTTACCCAACTCACATTGGGACGAAATTTGGTATACATGTTTTTGACATATCCATTAATGTCTCCACCAAATTTCAACCCAAAAATACCAATTTTTGGTCAATCAATTGGTTCCCTACATTCTCTATTATGTAATAGGTTTTTCCAATATTCAAGTTTTCTATAATTTTCAAGTGTCTAATTATTCCTATTATCCCATTAATCTGAGGTTCTTTCTTACACATTTTGTAAGGGTTAGATCCCAAAACATTAACTAATAAAGTCCTATTCAAAACAACAAGCAAATATGGCAACAATCATTCTCAAACATACCCTCCAACACTTAGCACACATCAATAATTTTTATTAGTTTTTAAGTCTCATTTCCATATGTAAGTAGGTATCTTTGCATGCATGTAAAACCACAAATACAAGTGCTTAAGGTTTGGGGTTTATACTTCCTTATAGCCTCAAATGTGAGGTTTAATCACTTCTAGTCTTGGCCCAAATGGATGTCCCTAGCTACGTTAAATGTTATCTCAAAGTTGCTTCTAAGAATAGTTTTCTGCTAGAACTGCTATAACAATTAACAACTATTCAATTGGAGGTTGAAGTATACATGAAAAGGATCAAAACTAGTGGTTTTACCTAAAAAATGGACATTATATAGGTTAGGAACTAACCCCTTAAAGATTGGATCAACACAATTTTTGTAGTTTCTAGCTCCTAGCTATGTTGAGTACACCACCTTCATGGTTATTTTTCTCTCTTATAGTTATGCGATTTGAGGAAGGGTTAGCACAGTATTGTAAAGGGAAGTAAAAACTTTCAAAAGACTATAATATCAGGGAAAAAAGATTCAGGATGAAGGAGATGCAAGCTATTGAAGATAACTCATTCAATTGGAAAATCTGTTCAAAAACTATGTTTTTGTTGCATATTGGAACACCCTTGCATGGCCAAATGGATTGCCACATGGCCATCTAGGTGGCTCATGAGTTGCTATGCAAAGTGGTATGATGGCCAGAGTTTGAGTTATGGCCGATAGAGTTATCAAACGGCCAAACCAGGGGCACAGAGCTGGTTTTGCATGTTGCTGCTATTGTTGGAAAAAGAGGAAAAATCGAAGGAAAAGAAAACAAAGAAAGGAGGGGGATGGGGCGCTAGGTTGGCACGTGGGCCGGCCCAGCACTAATTTCTGCCCGCACGGGCCACTCAACTTGTGCTCTTGTCCGGCCCACCCACGCGGGCCCCTCAGCTTGTGCTCCTGTGCGGCCCAACCACACGGGCGCTTCGGTCGTGCTCTTGTACGGCTCGCCCACATGGGCCTGGGCAGTCGAGGCCCATGCATCTGGGTTGCCCAGGTGCAATTTTTTTTTTAAATACTCCCTCTCTCTTTTCTTTTCCCAATTTTTTGTACACACATTTATTTAGTCTCAATAATTTGTTTATTTATCATTTTTTTCTCTTAGATATTTACCAATTTTCATCAAAATCTTTACTATTCCTCAATTTTCAACATTTATACATTTTTTTTTTCAAAAATTGAATATTGTGCCCAAAAATTAGCATTTTCTCACAAAAATCAAATAATTACTGAATAATTCATATTTTCTTTCTAAAAATTTGATAATCACTCTAAAAATCATGTTTCCTCTATAATTAATGTATTCTCTATCCAAAAATAATATTTCTCAATTATTATAAATTTTTTCAATTAAATGGATAAAAAATTTGTGAAAATTGAAAAAATTCATGCATTTTCATAAAAAAAAATTTTTAGAAAACTGCATGATAATACATATATTAAATCCATTATTTTTGTGCATCAAAAATATGGGTTGTCATAGAATTTATGGGTGCCCTTCTTGATTAATTCTTGTGAATTTAGAACTAAAATTACATGTAAATGTCACTTATACAATTTAATACCTCCTTATGTATCTAATTATACATATTTTATATCATTTTCTCTCTAATTTCTCATTTTATCTTATGTCTTATGTGTACCAAAATTAGTTTGTTAAGTCTTTTATTGATTAATAAAATTTGAATAATTTTTATTTTATGTACACATATACTTGATTAGGTGTGACGACCCATATTTTTGACATCGGATTGATGGATCCAACATATATATATTCTATGTATTTTTTGAAATTTTAATGAGAAAATACAGAATTTGTTTCAAATTTTCCCAATTTCGGATTAATTATTAAAGAAAATAAAAAATAATTTGAGAAAATGCAATTTTAAGGAGAAAACACATGAAAATATTAGGAAAATGTGTTTTCTTGAGGAAAATAACCTTTAGGATTGATTTATAAATTTTTGGAATAATCATGAAATTTTTAGAATGATAAATGAAATTTTTGGGAGAAAAATATGATTTTTGGGAAATTATTCAATTTTTGGAGAAAATAATTGAATAAATGATGAAATGGTGTATAATAGTGGCATTTTTATGAAAAATTATGAATTAGACAATTTTTAATAATTTAGAAAAAAATGTAAAATTTTGGTTACGTATGTATATTGGTATATGTATGTATATAAGGAAATAAGGAAAAAGATAAAGGAAAAAAAAATTTTGGGGCGGCTTCAATGCACGGGCCGAATGGCCCGTGCAAGCTGAAGCGGGTCGGGCCGCCTAGGCCCGACCGCGCCGAATCAAGCCCGGGCTAGTGGCCCCCGTGAGATTGTGGCCCAAATCATGGGCCGGCCCACATCCAGCCGACCCACGCGCCCAGATGGCCCATGCGCTAATGAATAGTCCAACCCCCCTTGTTTTTGTCCTCTTATGCAATTTTTCACCGAATTTTTGATGAATTTGGCTAATTTTTGGGTGATTTTCCAGCACAAAAATCATGGCAGCTCATGGTTTATAATCCATGGTTTTGCCATCACTTTATGGCCTCCATTGTGGCCAATGAATGCTGCCAACTGGGCATCCAGCATGTGAGTTTGAGTGCCACCTGGAAGCCACATTTCACCCACATCTTTGCCAAGCAAGCACCCCCATGCAACAAAATGTCTTTATTTGAGCTCAAAGTCGAGAAATTCCAAATTTGTGTAGCAAACTTCCCTAACTTAGAACTTCCTCAATTCTCAACCAAATCTAACAAACTATAGCTTGATTTGAAGCTTGTACCACCACCTACAAAGTTCCATAAGTAGTTTGCCTAGTCTTGGAGCTGTCTGGAGCAGAAATCATCAAGAAAAGGTGTTGTCCACATTGTTCAAACCTAGAAAAACCAGAAAGTGTGTGCTGGAACTAACTTTGGAACTTTGAACCTTGGCCATTTCCAGTGCCTTTTTGGAGGTAAAATTGTTTACTCTCCTCATTTTCGTATGTACTTTGACCTCCAAGAGTTAGATAACAAAAAATAGGGCCTTATACATGATTTTGGGACCCTTGAATTTGATTAGTTACTCACTGTCACAACTATGTAACAGAGACAGTTGAAACAACCTTGAGTAAGCTCACTCTTAAACCACTCTAGGCACGTCCCTGAGGTAAAAATCCATCATTCTACTCCTTATCATAAGTGTTCAAGTGTCCAAGTGGTAGAAACCAGAAAGTGAAACGTTTAATACGTTTTATAAGTCACTGTTGCTAACTGTTAGACATACTGTTGCAACAGTGCCGACAGAAACAGTTTGAGACTAAAATAGGAGCTATATTTGGAACACCTAAAAACACCCTTTCGGGCTGGAACCAGAGGCATTGTAGACCCCATAGAAGAGACTCTAGAAGGGTATAAAGACTTGACCTTGAGCTATTGTAGATGTGTTTTATTATACTTGTAAATATGCCATGATTGTAGGGTGCTAGAACAAATTTCTTGTGTTCTTTAGAATATAGCAGAATATTGATTGAATGATAGACATGTTTTCGATGTTGCATGTTACTAATTCGAAGTGTTTGTGATTAATGGATGTGTTATAACCTGTAAACTGCAACTAGACACAAGAAACAACCCATAGAATTGTGATTTAATGAGGGAAAAGAACACTAGAAAGATAGTAGAATCTATGAACCCAAAAATTTTCTACAATTTGGCTGAAATTTATGAGATAAAATTTACTGGCCAAACCTAGGTAGATTGAGCTGAAATTTGGTGGAGAGATCCTTAGATATGTCTAAAAGTTTCCTACCAAATTTCAGGACATTCTGATGTGTGTAGTTAGGTCAATTAAGGAAAACAGTCACTGCCTGCCACAGGATATACGGGACCTGTGCAGTTTCTATTATCATACCTAGAAACCATAGTAAATGAGGTCTAAAAATTGTGATTTAAAATTCTGGAAAACTTTAGGAAGTCTAGAAAAATTCTACAAAGTTTAGCGCAAATCTAATAAATGGATTGCCCGCAGAAAAATAAGGAAAATGGTTACACAGATAGGGCCATACGCTAAGGTTGTGCCTAAGTGATAGAAATTGGGAATGCTGACCCTTTTTGGCCCAATTGACTCGATGAAGAACATAATTAACCTTGTGTGACTCTGTTGACTAGCTAGGTCAGCAAATGATAAGTTGACTAGGGTTGACCAAGATTGACCGAGGTCAATCAAATTGACTTAGTAACTAAGGCAAGGTGAATGAACATAGGGGACTATTCTTGACTAGGTCAAGTAATTGTTAACCAATGATGTAGAATTAGAGTGAGCCACGTCCCATGTTAATGTTAAGAAGTTATGGCGATTTCGCAGGACCAAGTGCTAGCGGGACGCGACCGGTCGCGAGAGGAGCGCCGGGAGCGGAGCATCCCTGTGAGTAGTGTTTTCTAACTCATTCCTTAGAGCTTGTTATTCTGTGCATTATGAAAATGAGATTAAATATTGTAATGAATCTGCATTCTTTTAAATGGGTTTTTAAATGAAAAGTACATCGAGTCTTGAGGTCCGAGAGTACAGGGTTAGGGTGAGTTGTGTCGGTTTCTTATACGACGCCGAGAGGTAACCACCTAGCACAGAGTGCCCGCCGAGGGGGTTTTGTGGGCCTACGATGATGGCAATAGCAATAAGACCTAATCGGGCTGTCACAATAAGGCAACGACAATAAGTCCTGGTTGATCGTTACGATGATAACAACGCAATAAGACCTAATTGAAGTCAACACGATGCGCCTAACTGTCTGCAACCCGCTCGAGTGATTTTTAGTCACCTCAGAGAGCTTGCAAGCCTCGACGAATGCTTTCATTATTTAACTGTTTTTTAATAAGGTGCATGACTGCATTATGGATTTAAATTGTGTTTACTATTGCATTCACTTGCATAATGCTATTACTCATGCATTCATGGCAAATATTTTAATTGTGGAATACTTGTTTTAAGTTTGAATTAGACTGCATTACTTACTGAGTCGCCGTGGACAATTGGACTCACTACTCTAATTTTTTAGGTTTATCAGCCGTGGATAAGGGCAGGGGAGTAGTCATCTCATAGAGTTGCATTCCGTTACTCCTTTTGGTAAGACTTCTTTGTATTTCCCTTTCTGTTATTGTATTTTGAGGGTTAGAACCTATGTGTAGGGGTGAGGAAAGCCTGTATGTAATGGATAGTCACTCCTGTTGCTACACATGTTGTAATGACCCGTTTGGATAAATATCAAGTTTTTATTGGTGTTCGTGTGTTAAATTTCTTTTACATTCCTTATGATTACTCTGAAAGTGTGTGATGTGGTGTGGTATGTTGAGGCTTAATAGTGTCTTGGCAAGCTCGGCTTGCGGGCGGGTTTGTTGGGCCACTGTGGCAGTCGGGTCGTCCTTCATCCTGGGGAAGGGGTCCCGACATTAAGTCTTCTAATAATGTTCTATTTTGTGTAAATTATTTATAAGTCACTTTTATTTGTATATATGTGTTAGTATTTAGGTGAAATAACCATTTTATCCTTGGGTGATAAAATTATCATTTTACTCCTAAAGGTCAAATTTCACCTTTTGGGTTATAAGAACTTGTTTTTAGTTTTACTTAGCCCTAATAATTAAAATTTACACTTTTAAAGTATTTTATTTTATGTTTATTTACCTTATCTATTTTTCAAAAAGTTTTATAAATTCTTGAGGCATTGCAAAAAAAAGAAAGAATAATAAATTGGTGAGCTTGGGTAACCGAAAAAGAAAGAAGAAGAAAATAGTGAGAGATTGGCAGTAGCAAAAATTGTTGGGCATAGGAGTCCTCGAGAAATAATGGATAGTGTTGGAATTTTCAAATAAATCGTCAATTTTTTTCCTCTACCTACAATAGAGGAAAAAAGGCAACAAAAAAGCCAAAGATTTTGGCTTTTTTTTTTTTTTTTAAAAGGGAGAAATCTCTATTTTTTTCACCTATTTTTAATAGTGGTTATCCAAAAAAGTTAACAAACATTCTAATTTGATTAATTTGTAGTTTATTTAGAGTTGAAGTTAATTAAAGGATATAATTAGAGTTAAAAAATACCACCATAATTTGCAATGTAAACACCCTTTATACATGCTTTTGGTCTTAATAGGGTAATAAATATTACTTACATTACATAAATATAATGGTGGTTCTAAAGAAAACAAAATGTCTTGTATGTTACATTAGTGTACTTGAATATAAAAAACATATAAAATTATAGTAGAATATGAGAAGACTATAAAATTATTGTGATTAAGGGTTATAACATTTCCCATTTTGAACACTATCATATAGAAAATATGCATCGTTAAAACCTTATTAGAGAAGACACAATAAACAAAAAAATCTAAAAGAAAAAAGAGTATATATTTTAATGGAATCTTATAATATGGCTAGGACTGTCTCATTAAAAGAATTAGAAGAAAAACTCAATGGAACAAAACTTTAGTTAAGAGAAAAGAATATAGTGCACCGATCAATAACTCCTTTTTATAATAATTTTTCCCCTTATGTTATCGTCACTGAACTTTCATTTATTATCTTGTTCGAAATATTTTTAAATCACTACATCCTAATATTTTGTACAAGTTTCTTCAATATTATTCTTGACAAAGCTTTTGTAGCAAGTTTGCAAGATTTACACTCAATCTTATTTATTGATCATCAATTTCACAATTCTTTTAAAGCTCGTGTATAAAAAGAATTCTAGTGAGAGATGTATGGTTTTATGTACAAGTTTCTTAAATGTAGTTCTTGACAAACCTTTTGTATCAAGTTCGCAAGATTTACACTCAATCTTATTTGTTGATCACCAATTTCAACATTCTTCTAAAGCTTGTGTAGAAAAGGAATTTTAGTGAATTATGTTTGGTTCTGTTACCCTTAATATATCATTTTCTCAACTATATAATATATATTAAATTATCTTCATATAATGTTGTAGGATAATTTTTAATAAAAAATAATTTACAAGAACCTTGAATCTGTTAGATTATAGATCTCAATCATATAAATTAATGAGTTGCTTCATGGATTACTATGATATCATATGATCACTATTAGTGAAAGTATATACTATTTGTGACCTTGCTTTATGAGGATATGATAAAAATGTAACAATTGCATATCCAACCAACCTTAGCAATATTTTTCTCGAGTAAAATAAACTCTTATCTTGTGTTCAAAAATCATGTAATATGGACATAATGCCATTCTAATGTCTTTAAGTTGTTGAAGAGCTATATTTTGAAACTAAATTGACTTGTATAATTTGCTAAGTATATAATGCGACAATAGAACTAAGGTATGATATTTTTTGATCAAGAAGATTTTTCATCATTTTTAAAATGATAAAAAAGAGTCTTTATTGACTTCAAATGATCCAACTACTATTAAGAAACTTAATGGATGTATATTGTCAAAATTAAACCACTTTAAAACTTTTTTTTTTAATATAATTTGATTAATGAACAATAACTTGGTAAACTCTTGATTTACTAGTTGCAAAAGCAAAATTTGTTTTTTTTTTTTTTCAAAATCTTTCATCTCAAATTCTTTTTCTAGTAATTTGATGTATATATATTTTTTTAATTTCATCACTAGTTTTCACAACATTTAAGTAATCAACATCTATAACAACACTTACAAACTAAATTGATGATTTATTGAACACAAGCAAATTTCATGTAGTTCATAAAACACAAATAACATATGCATAACAAGCATAAATTAATAAATGTAATTATAAAATGCCTATGTAAATTAACATATGCATAACAAGCATAAATTAATAAATGTAATTATAAAATGCCTATGTAAATATGATAGTTAATATCAATGAAAAATATTGTACGATATGCACACATAATAATCATATAAATATTAATGTACTATATGTACTATATAGTATTAAATATTCTAAAGTTAATATGCTTTAAGCGTATATTTTAGATACTTTAGGGTTTTTTCATATATATCATCATCTATGGATCCAATTATTTAAAATATTTTTATAAAATATTTATTTGTATATAACATATCATATACTATCAAATGTTTTGATAAAAAAAATTTTCATTTATCAATGGGTTTAAATTGTTTATTTTCAATATTGATATTATTCCACAATCTATATCGTGTTATTCACATTTTCTAAAATGCCAATGAACATTTTCAAATATCATGAATGTCATAAGCAATATTCATTTTATTCAATCATTCATGCTTACATTAAATTTATGATATTTTTTCATATGTAAGACATACTTATATCCTTTTATTAGACATTTATTCTCTTTCGAATTTCTTTTTTTCAATTTACATCTCTTTAAGAGATATTTATGCTTTGAGATACTCATTTTCTCATTTTATTCCTTTTAATGTAATATTTAGTTTTTAATCTATATATCTTTGTAGGGCATATAGTGTCAATAATATTTTATTTCTCTTAAAGAATATTTTATATTTATCTTCTCCTTAAAGAAAGTTGTGTTCTTTGACTTGATTGGTTTTTCACACTTTACGTGTATCAAATTTTTGTGAATAACTTGTATATCAATTAATTAATTTTTACATTTATACATTAGTGATATTGTATGCTACAATTAATTTTGAAGTTCTCCATCGAAATTTTTGTTCACATAGTCGTATACTGTTTTAGTAATTTTATATATCATTATCATAAAATTGGTTTTTCTTATTCTAATAGTAAGAAAATTAGTTCACTGAATTATGTCAGTCTACAACCATCAAATTGAGACTCCAAAAATTTAGTCAACTATATTAAAATACAAATGTATTTATGTCAAAGAACTTAGTGTTCTCAATCATTATATATTTTAATTTATCCCACATTCATAATACAATGAACTAAGATAAAAAAATAATAATTGCTCTTTAAGAGATTATTTGTTAATACACTAGTTTCTATTTAAAAGTCATTAATAAGTTTGTCAACTTTAAAATATTTTTATTGGAACATTGATCAATCACCATAGTGATACAATATTTATCTAAGCAATGTTATTTTATTTGATACATAATACAAATACTTCATAATTTATAATTTCATGTTGCAATAATATCATTATTCCACTTCAGAGGAGTAATATATATATATATATATATATATATATATATATATATGTGTGTGTGTGTGTGTGTGTGTGTGTGTGTGTGTGTGTGTGTGTGTGTGTGTGTGTGTGTATGTGTGTGTGTGTGTGCACGGGGAGCCTAGACACATATA
>JAJIYU010011452.1:0-15297 GCA_030144865.1 Tinospora cordifolia
GTTATTCAAGGGTTCAAGTGGATCATTAAATCTGATTTTAGCTTTCTTGGGGTGAGTATACTACCTTGAATTGGGGGTTCTTAGGATCTAATTCCTAGCAGGTCCGCATCAGTGGATCTTAAGTAACCATTTTCATATTCAAATCACTAATATATTCATAATTCAAACACTATAAAAAAAATTAAGTGTTTCAAACATCAAAATTGTGTAAAGTTGTAGCTTAAACCAAAAGAGCTTTTCAACCCTTGATGTCCTCAACTAAGTGACTCCTTAGAGTGAAATATGAAATTTCTTATCAATTTCGTTGGACTAAGGACTTAGAGACTCTAACCCACCAACCAATCACTTAGGTATTACAAACCTTATGAACTAATCAGAAGAAGAGAACACCCATAGCAACCATGTGCCTACTATGTTGGCAAGTGGTTTGTATCGCCATCTTCTCATCTTAAATCCCATATTCATGAAACATAAGTAAAATTTTAGAATTTAATAAATTGTAAAACAATTCAACCACCATTCAATATCATGCACCAAACTTTAGAATAATTCCTAAACATGATACTAACTTGAAATGAACATCATAAATGCATGATCTTGAATATTCATCAAAACTGAAACATTCATAAATACTAAAAAATAAAAGTGAAACGTTTTTCATGATTTCCAGAAAACACAGCACACAAAAGGCTCAAATGTAAAAAGAGTGTTTGAGAAAAAACAACTTCCACCTTAAGAGATGTTTTCCCCAAAAATTCCAGCAGAGTTTCCCTTTGCTTTAGCACTTTTGAATCTTAACTAAACGACTTTCTACTAATCACTAAATACTAAAGCTAAAAGTCTCTCACTTATGCACAAAAGAAAATGAGAAGAGAGGTGAAGAAGAAGAAGACATTTGAGAGCACAATAGGGAGGAGTCTCTCTTGTTCTTGGAATGAGGAATTGTGTGCAGCTTAGGGGGTTTATATAGATGCTCATGAGCATATGGGACGTCCTTGGGCAGTTCTTGGGTAGCTAGGGCAGCTCTCAATGTTTGGGCAAGTTTCAAGATGTCTAGAGTGTGAAAGAGGTAAGTGAGTTCATGGATCACCAATCTTGCCTATTTTCTTATGGCACCAAGGAATATTCTCTAGCATTTTCTTTTAATTCAAGTTTCAGAGAATATATTCATTTTACAACCCTTCTAAATCTATTCTGAACGTTTCATAGTAGAGGAATATATTCTCTAAAAACCTTCGTATTTGGTTTTCTTACTTACTTATCACTCAAACGCACACATGGCAAATTTTCCTATTTTCTTCCTTGGACGTCCAGGTATGGTGAGCACACTATCACAACATGAGGGACACCATATCGTAGTCTTAAACACTAATCTAGGTTCTAGAAACTTTTTGATTTGAGCTGGACCCATAGGTGGCACACCAAGTGGGCATATCTCCTACATTTGACGCTAAGGTGAGTAAAAAAAGGAGTTTTCTATTTTGGTTTCCTTCCTAAATACATGGGACAGCTAGGGTTATTTTAGAGCATCAATTCAGATTTCAAACCTTTCTAATTAGGTTAATTCACATGTGTGCACACACACATGTGCATGGTTGGACCGGGTTTGCTTAGGTGAGGCATGGAGCACATGATCACTTAGCTTGGTGTGTGGAATCACTCTTCATGGATTTCCAAATCCTAGGTGGGATGTCTCATATGGGTGGTGTACTGAATCACTTGTGTGGTACATTAGATCATGTTTCATTGAATCAAATAAGGGAAGACGTCCTATGGTGGTTGAGTAGGGTGGGGGTGCACCCGATCATGGTTTTTCACTCATGTAACTTGCACATGCTTTGGATGGCCATGCCTTCATGGGTTCACATGAATTTAATAAAATTTAATAAAATTTAATATCTCCCTAATCACTAGGAATTTAGGTGTATAACCTATAGTTTTGGAACCACATGATCAAGACACAAATTTTATGGTATAGTTTGGTCCAAGGTGATTTTCTTTAAAAACCTTCCTTATTTAGAACCCACTTAAGGTACTCAGCTGAATCTTGGCCAATTGTCCCTATTTTTGGATATGTTGTGTGTCGTGTTAGTTTATGCCATCCCATAGAATTTTGGGTCATTCCGAATCCTCGAAGTATCTTAAATGCCACTTCTTTCCTAATTTAAACCCCCTGAAGGGTGGTTGGCAAATGAGAACCCTAATCTTGACCAATTGAGCTAATTTTCGGATATGTTGTTCAATTGGCTGGTTGAAGTCACTTTGCTTCATTTCAGGTGATTTTGGATTCTTAATAGTCACTAAATGATAGTTTCAGAACCTGCTAAATTTAGCCCTAAAATGAGCTCGGTTTCATTTTGCACCCAAATTTTACTAAATAGACCTTGAATTTTGTTTCATTTGGTACAGAGTTTTCAGGGTATTACAACCTACCCTCCTTGCAAAAATCTCGTCCTCGAGATTTGCACATAGTTAAGGATTTCTATTAAAAAGGTGTGGATACTTTATCTTTATTTTACTTTCTAGTTCTTAGGTGACTTCTTCCACCCGTGATGTTTCCAAAACACTTTAACCAACAAAATGTCCTTCGTTCTTGGACTCTGTACCTTGTGATCGAGGATTCTTACTGCTATTTTCTCGTAAGTAGCATCATCTTGGATAGTTACTTCCTCCCAATGGATGATGTGAGAGGGATCAGGTTCATACTTTCTTAACATGGATACATGGAATATGTTATGGGCCAAAGCCATTTGGTTTGGTAGGTCCAACTCATAAGCGCATTCCCTGATCCTTCGAAGTATTTCAAAGGGTACGACAAACCTAGGAGACAACTTTCCTTTGAATCTGAACCTCTTGATGCCCTTCTGAGGACTAACTCTTAGGAACACTTTGTCCCCGACTTGAAATTGTAGTGGTCTTCTCCTCTTGTCAGCATAGCTCTTCTGACGACTCTGTGCTGTGATCAGTCTCTTTTGTATCAACTTGACTTGGTTGTTCATTTCTTCTACCAAGTTTGGATCAATCAACATGTGATTTTTGAGCTCTGCCCAGCTGGTAGGCGATTTGTAGGGTCTTCCATAAAGAGCCTCGAATGGAGCCATCTTAATGCTTGCCTGATAACTATTATTATAGGCAAACTCTGCTAGGTGTAGGTAGTTGCTCTAGTTCTCCTTGAAGTCTAGGACACAAGACCTTAGCATATCCTTTAAAATCTGGATAACTCTCTCAAACTATCCATCTGTTTGAGGATGAAATGTCGTACTCATGTTGAGCTTCATACTCAACTCCTTCTGTAGACTCTACCAGAACTGTGAAGTGAAGCGAGAGTGTTTGTCAGACACAATTGATTTAGGTATGCCATGAAACCTCACTATTTCCTTGACATAGAGTTCTCCCAACTTACTGACTTGATCTGTGGATCTGATTTGCAAGAAGTGAACCACTTTGGTTAGACGATCCACAATAACCCAAACAGTGTTTCTCCCTCCTGGGCAAACTACTGACAAAGTCCATGGCAATGTTATCCCACTTCCATTTAGGGATAGGGAGTAGTTGTAACATTCTACGGGGTTTCTGGTGTTATACTTTAACTTGTTGGCAAGTTAAGCACTTGGAGACATGCTTAAGCCACATCTCTCTTCATTCCTTTCCACCAATAAGTTTTTCTGAGGTTTTGGTACATCTTGTCTCCTCCTGGATGCATTGTATATTTGGTTTGATGAGCCTCATCCATGATGATTTTCTTACTTTGCCCATTTTGAAGTATATAGATCCTCTCCCCAAGTCGTAGGGTATTCTTAGTGTCTATCCTGAAATCAGGATGTCTACCTTGTTTAATACCTTCCATCAGTCTAGTGAGCCACTTGTCTTGCCTATGTTCCTCTCTGATCTATTGTAAAAGGTCCTGTTGGCAAGACATGTCGTAGAGGTAGGCTTCCTCCTCATTAAGGGTCACTCCCTGTCTAAAGTCCTCAATCAACTGGTACATCTAGCCTTTTCCTCTTCATGTTTGTGGAACTTCCTACTCAAGGCGTTAGCGACTACGTTGACCTTCCCTGGATGGTAGTGTAATTGGAAGTCATAATCTTTAAGAAACTCCATCCATCTCCGTTGCCTGAGGTTTAACTCCTTCTGTGTATAGATATATTTTAGACTCTTATGATCTGAAAATAGGTCGAACCTTTCACTGTAAAGGTCATCCATATCTTCAGGGTGAACACTATGGCTGCTAATTCAAGGTTGTGAGTAGGATAATTTCTCTCATGGACCTTTAGTTGTCTCAAAGCATAAGCGATCACTTGTTTTTCCTATATTAAGAGTGCGCCCAGTCCACTTAGCGAGGCATCAATATAAAGGATGTAAGTGACACTAGGAGTTGGAGTGCTTAACACAGGGCCGTAGTCAATCTCTTCTTCAGTTCTTGGAATGCTTGTTCACACTTCTCATCCCATTCGAACTTAATTCCCTTTCTAGTCAACTTGGTCATAGGTCCTACCAACTTGGAGAAGTCTTGGATGAACCTTCTATAGTAGCCAGCCAATCCCAAGAAGCTTCTGATTTCCATCACTGTCTTAGGCTACTTCCAGTTCATGTCTGCTTTTACCTTTTCTGGGTCTACAACAATGCCTTCTGCTAATACAACATGACCCAAGAACTTGACCGTCTTCATCTAGAAATCCCACTTGCTCTACTTAGCATATAGCTGGTTTCTCTTGAGGGTTTGCAACACGAGCCTCAGGTGTTCTAGATGTTCAGCCTCAGACTTGGAGTAGATCAGGATGTTATCCCATGTGGCTTCTTCTACCCCATGATGTTTCCACAACACCTTCACTAATGGGATATCCTTTATTCTTAGATTTTGTACCTTATGGTGAAGGATTCTGACTGTTGTTTCCTCGTAAGTAGCATCATCTTGAATATTCATTTCCTCCCAGTGAATGATGTGAAAGGGGTCAGGTTCATTTTTCATCAACATGGATACATGGAATACGTTGTGTGTTGAAGTCATCCGGTTTGGTAGGTCCAAATCATAAGCACATTCCTCGATTCTTCTAAGTATTTCATAGGGTCCAACAAACCTTGGAGATAGCTTCCCTTTGAATCCAAACCTTTTGATACCCTTCTGAGGACTGATCCTCAGAAATACTTTGTCCCCAACTTGGAACTCTAATGGTCTTCTCCTTTTGTTAGCGTAGCTCTTTTGACGACTCTGCGGAGTAGTCAGTCTCATTTGTATTAACTTGAATTGGTTGCTCATTTCTTCCACCATGTCTGGCCCAGTTAATACTTGATCTTCAAGTTCATCCCAACAGGTAGGTGATCTGCAGGGTCTTCCATAGAGAGCTTTGAATGGAGCCATTTTTATGCTTGCCTAATAACTGTTGTTATAGGCAAACTCCGCCAAGTGTAAGTACTTGCTCTGATTCCCCTTGAATTCTAAAACGCAAGACCTCAACACATCTTCCAAAATCTGGATAACTCTCTCAAACTGACCATCCGTCTGAGGGTGAAAGGCTGTACTCATGGTGAGCTTAGTACCCATCTCCTTCTGTAGACTCTGCCAGAACTGTGAAGTGAAGCGAGAGTCTCTATCAAACACAATAGTCTTGGGTACACCATGAAGTCTGATGATTTCTTTTACATAGATTTCTCCTAACTTACTAACTTGGTTTGTGGATCTGACTGGCAAGAAGTGAACCACTTTGATGAAACGATCCATTATCACCCAAATAATGTCTTCTCCTTTTTGGTTTTTGGGTAAACCACTGACGAAGTCCATGGCAATGTTATCCCACTTCCATTTAGGGATAGGGACTGGTTGTAACATTCTAGAGGGTTTCCAGTGTTCTGCTTTCACTTGTTGGCATGTTAAGCACTTAGAGACATATTTGGTTATGTCCCTTTTCATTCCTCTCCACCAGTAGGTTTTCCTAAGATTCTGGTACATCTTATCCCAACTAGGGTACATGGTATACTTAGTATAATGAGCTTCATCAAGAATAACCTACTTACTCTGTCCCTGCTGAGGTACACATATCCTTTCCTCGAGCCTTAGGATGTTTTCAGTATCCATCCTGAAGTTAGTATGCTTTATTTGTGTGACTCCTTCAATTAGTTGAACAAGCCACTTGTCTTGTTTCTGTTCGTCCCTAATCTGATGCAATAGGTCCGGTTGGCAAGACATATTGTAAAGATAGGCTTCTTTTTTGTTAAGGTTTACACCCAACCTAAAATCTTCAATCAACTTGTACATCTGGCATTTTTCTTCTTCCCGTTTGTTGAACTTCCTACTCAAAGCATAAGCCACTATATTGGTATTCCCCAGATGGTAGTGTAGTTGAAAATCATAGTCTTTTAAGAACTCCATCCATCTCTGTTGCCTAAGGTTCAACTCCTTCTAGGTGTAGATGTATTTCAAGCTCTTGTGATATGAAAATAGCTCAAATTTTTCACCATAAAGGTATTGTCTCCAAATCTTTAGGATAAACACAATGGTCGCTAGCTCTAGGTCGTGAGTAGGGTAATTTCTCTCATGGACCTTCAGTTGTCTTGAGGCAAAAGCGATGATTCACCCATGATTTTGGACTTCCTTATGTGTATTGGGCATAGCACAAAATACTTGGACTATGAGAAAGAGACCCTAAATCCAATGGAATGTGACATAAAGATTTATCTTTCCACTCAAAGGGAGGTATTTTGGATAAGAACATCAAGGGATTAGACCGCCTTTCAATCCGAATTATAACAGTAACAACAAATTGTTTGAATTGCTTAATTGTTTACAAGTGTGCGAAATTGAATGTGATATTAGTCTAAGATAATGATTTGGTTGTTTAAAAAGATCCACTGGGCTATGTGCTCATATTTTCTCTCTTATCTTTTTTGAGAATTGAATCAAATAATGGAGCATACAAAGGCTTAGAATGCTTACTTTTAGAAAGTTTCTATTTTTATTTAATGTAAGGGCATATTTCCCAAGTTTGGATTTCTATTGCAACTTTTAATTTTGAGTTGTATACTCTTTCTTTTTAGAAGTTTAAATTTGAAGCCATGTACCCACTTTTATTAAATCAATAAAGATTTAGAAAGTTTTCTTTTATCTTTTGTGCAATTGTCTTAGTGAATGTTTTTAATTAAATAAGGTGAGAGATAATTGAATTAGAAAGGCAAGTCGTGTACTTCTAATTGTAACCATACCTTGTAACACCACAACCCCCAAGACTTAATTGCTTAGCTAATCACAAGGCGAGTAGGGCCATGTTACTTTTACAAGTACACAACTTGCAACAGATTTTATTTCAATTATCTCAAGTCTTATCAATTCATAATGAACACACAACCCAAACAATTTAACTTTATTTAAATAAAACTATTACATGGGAGATAAAAAATCTTTAATCTTTATAATAAAGTACATAATTGAATTTTCAAATAATAAAAGAGTACATATCTCAAATTAAAAATTAAATTCGTGAAAATCTTAATTTAAATAATCAAAACTTAGGCAACATGCCCTTACATATAAACTTTTCAAATTTAAAATCCTATCAAATACTCAGTAGTCTTCATAATTTAATTTCCTGAAAAATAAGAGGGGAAGGGGTGAGTACTAGCCAGTGGATCACTCCACAAATAACTAAGTTACTAATTCAAATCAAAAGTACATCCAAATTCAAACACTTGTAAACAATTAGGCGATTCCAACAACATCTTTGGTTATTATTGACATTAAGATTGAAAGAGGTTCTAATCCCTTGATGTTCTTATCAAAATACTCCACTCTTGTCATATTCCATTGAAATAAGGATCTCATGTACACATTCCAAATATTTTGGGTTATACCCATCCACACATAGTGATGAGCCCCATATACACTTAATATATGTAAAGAACACCCATAGCATCACTTAGATTACTATGATAGTACGTGTTTCATAAACTTCAAAGTCTTAAACTTAATTTTCACATATTCGTGAATCCAAAATCAAAATAGTAAAATTAAGAATAAAACATTCAAAAAGCATAAAAATAATACATAACATGCTTCACAATTCAAATTAAACCTAAGCATGGCATGGTGTCGTGAATACTTAAAACATGCATACATGTTAATCAAAATCTAAATCATGATCAAACATCCAGTGTAATACCCTGAAAACCTTACACTCAACGAAATAAGAAATTTCTATCTTTTCAAGGAAATTTGAATGAATATAGCCTCATTTTAGGGCTGAATACAAAAAATACAAAATTCTCATAGGGTGACCCATATGAACCTAAAATAACCCGAAATGAGGTATGGTATCATGAACCAACAAACTAGACTACATATCTGAAAATTGTAATAACCCAAAATTTTGTCAAATAGTTAAAGATAAACAAGTTTAATGAAATTAAATGAAATACGTAAAGTGAATCAACTTTGAAAATTTTAAGAAATTTATGGGTGCAAATGAAGCCTTAATTTGATATTTAAATAAAAATTTCAATTAAGTAGAATTAATTATGAAATTTAAAGAACTTAATTATGGGTTGGTTGCGATGACTAGGCTTCTATGGTAGTGATAATGAGACAAAATTGGTAATAACACGATAGTGTTTGTACAAATTTAGGATTATTTTTGAATAATATGTGTTAAATACTACATATTATAGGAATATGTATATAGAAAAATTTACATAATTGAATAAAAATGTAGTACACTTATATTTATCTAAAATAAATATAACATCATATAAGTATCAATTTATAATTACATAAATAATGAAATGAATATGTAATTAAAAATATATGAAAATGAAGAAATGAAAAATGTAGATTATTTAATTATTGGCATTAAAAATATTAAAGAAATAAAAAAATATCTAATAAATTCAATATTAAAGAAATAGAAAGGAGAGAATATTAGGAAATTAATAAAATGGAAAGACATGTGCAATAAACCATGTTTACATCAATTAGAAAGTGTATAATTAGCAAATTTCGGATAATAGCAACCTTGGAAACCTTGTTCAAAATCATCAAAGGTAAGCTGACAAGCCAGATCAGGGGTGGCACACACACGATGACACTATGCAGTCCATCATCGCGCCAGTACATGGTTAGGATCATTATTTAATCTTTCCTTAGTGATAAAACACACAATGTCGGATTAAACCATCTATATAACATATACATAACATGAATCATTAAATATTTATTCACGACACAATACATGCATATTATCCATCATTATTCTTGATTTCTAAATATGCGTAACATGTGTTTTCATGGTACATCAAATAAATAAAGCATGTATATTTAAAACATATATTCAATCATTCAAATTCAAAACATCATCACACATGCAAGACTTATTCAAATTAAAATAAAAAAGTAAAAGTTAGAAATCACTTCCACCTTAAATAAATCTCTTATTCACACTTCTGAAATCTGGCAGAGTTCCGTTACTCCTCAAGAACACTCAAGAACACTCAAGAATAGTTCAAGATTACTTAAGAACTGAGGGGATTGCCAAGAAGAAAGCTAAAGAGAGTCAAGAAGGACTAGTATGCTCTTGATTTGGGATGAAAACAATGAGAGCACTAGGGGTCCTTTATATAGAGTCCAAAATGACATAGAATGGTAAGTTTGTGGTCTCTTTGTAGGAAACTTGCTAATTTTTCAAAATTTCATGCCCCCCAAGTATAGGAAAATAACATGTGTATTTTAGATAATTTTTTTTTATAAATTTGGAACAAAATTTTTGGATTTTCAAAATTTTTTTCAGATTTTATTTGGATTTTTTCATGCTTTTTTTGGTTTTTAATTGGAGCATTAATTTGGACTATTGATGATCCTCGATTGCATCAACAGTTTGCGATCATCCAAAAATCGTCTCAAATCTAGACTACTAGATTTCTTTGAGCGCAGCACACGATTCGTGATTAACAAGGCGCCTTAGATCTGGACCGTCGGATGAGCTTCGATCGCGGTGTGCGAATCTTCGTTCGTGCGGCTTTGATTCTGGACGCTCGGATCAACCTCGAGTAAAGCAACAGTTCGCGATTGATAGAAGACATCTCAAATCCAAGTCGTCAGATCATCTTCAAGCGCAAGACCATTTGCGATCAACTAATGCAGCTTTGATCTTTACTGTCGGATGAACCTTGAGCACAGCACCAGATGATCAACACTACGCGGGCACGAATCCTGGCCGCTCAATCAATTTCGAGCGCAGTGTTCGAATTTTTCGTTCGCGATCAACGAAATAAATCAGGACGGTTAGATTAGGCGGATTGGTTTTGGGCCATTGGATTTCGATGATTCGGTGCTCCTGAGCGCTGGTTTGGCTTTGATCTCATTCCTTGGATCGTGCAGATTGATTTTGGACCGTTAGATGTAGTTTCTAATTACCAAAATTGCTTTCTAAGGTTGCTATTATCCGAAATTTGCTAATTATACACTTTCTAATTGATGTAAACATGGTTTATTGAACATGTCTTTCTATTTATTGACTTGCTAATATTTTTCCCTTTCTATTTCTTTAATATTGTATTTATTTTATATTTTTTTCTATTTCTTTAATATTTTTAATGCCAACAATTTAAATAATCTACATTTTTCGTTTCTTCATTTTCATATATTTTTATTTATATATTCATTATTTATGTAATTATAAATTGATACTTATATAATGTTATATTTATTTTAGATAAATATAAGAATACTACATTTTTATTCAATTATGTAAATTTTTCTATATACATATTCCTATAATATGTAGTATTTAACACTCGTTATACTAAAACACATTTTATACACACACACACATTAACCTATATATATCTATATATATACTTTATTTCTATTCTTTATTCCTAAGAAAGGAAAGCAACTCTTTAAATTTCATAATTAATTCTACTTAATTGACATTTTTATTTAAATATCAAATTAAGGCTTCATTTGCCTACCCATAATTTGCACCTAAAAGTTTCTTAAAATCGTCAAAGTTGATTCACTTTACATATTTCATTTGATTTCATTAAACTTATTTATCTTTAATTATTTAACAAAATTTTGGGTTATTACAACCTACCCTCCTTAAAAGAATTTCGTCTTCGAAATTTATATTTGTTCATTTGTGCATCGTTTTGTCAGGTATTTCTAGTAAATAGTTTGGTTTTGACTAAGTTGGTATGCCCAAGGGCTTTGCTGCTTTAATAGGCTAACACTTAATTAAAATGGTACACTAGGAGTTCTTAAGGAAATGAATTTTATTAAACAAAGCCTTATTTCAACTCAAAATTCATATAGCAATCTACTACTACTCATATTATTTCATTTGTCTTAACATTGGACTATGAGGATTTCTATTGAGGGTCTTGATCTTCCTGAGCTTCAACAACAAACATTCTAGCTTGGTTTTCACCATAACCCTTATTGTCTTGAGGCTGAGGAGCCTGAGCAGGTGCAGTTGAACAATCTTTGGCAAAATGACTCCTTTTTCTGCACACATAACACAACCCTTGTCTCTTAGCCTTCTTCTTTTGTTCTTTTTCAGTTTGGTGAGTTTGTTTTTGTTTCTTGCTTTCCTTTCCCATCTTTTGATCATTTTGTGGTTTCTTGTTTTTCTTCCTTTCAGATTGTTTGAAGTGGATATCCTTTTTGATTGAATTAATCTCAACTCTTGTTCCTTTGGGCATGGTTAGTCCTAGAGGAATGATTAGCTCGTTGATCTCCACTCTTAGTTCATTCTGAACCTCAGGCTGTGACTGTAGAGTCCTCATCACTTACTCGACCACCTATTGAGTGATTTCTGCCATTATCTCTGGTGATAGGATGAAAGCTGCTGCCACATTTGCCCCTTGGTTACTTTGATAAGGTGTATTTGTGTTTTCTTGGATTCCTTCTACTATCTACAAGCCAAAGCCACTTTAGTATCCTACCATAGAAGCTAAATAGGACATTCATTTAGGGTACTCACCCATCTTTTCTTATCTTCAGGATACTAAATGCTTTTCCAGACTTGATAAATGGTCATCTTTTCTACATCATACGTTGTATCCGTTTCCTCAAGATTCAAGTCTATCATGACTCTATCATGACTCTAGATTCAAGTCTCCAGGTTCTTGATTTGTTTAGTGGCTTAAAGGTTTTTCTTATAGGTTCTTTTCATGCATGGGTACAGGATTTGGTCTCAAAGCAAATAAACATGACAACATGCATCTCACACAATCATACAATCAAGCTAGCACAACAAGGTTCAAAGCTTCCACCTAAGCTTCCTGGTTCAAGTGTCCCATACCACTCTACCCCTTCTACTTAGGCTTTTACTTAGAACAGAGTCGCACCCAAACAATTTTGCAAATTGCTCGATAACAAAGGTTCTCGAGCCCATTGTACTCCACTGTCCCATACTAGTGAGCATAGAGAAACTCATTTTGCCAAAGTTACCGATCATTCACCACATATGGTCCATCATTTTTTGAGTCCAGGCATCCTTTATACCACTGAATTCCTATGCATCCCATACTACATAGAAACCGAAAGATATAGAAGCTTCCCGGTCTCGTGTCCTGATCAAACAATTTTCTATTTTCACACAAGTTTTTGTCTCTAGCCTATACCCTAGAGATTTATGCTTTTGATCTAGTGAGCCACCCCTGGTTACACCATGTTTCTACCTAGGGTCTTTTTCTAGACCTAGGGTTCAATCTGGTTGACTCACAACCTTTGTCTAGTTAAGATACCGTATTTGACATCTTTTTCGACTTCTATTCACTTTCTTGCCCTAATTTTCCACCTTCTAGTTTTCTTTTATAGAAAATAAGAGTGTTCTTCAACTCCGACTACTCATATAAGCTAGTGGGACAACCTCCAGATCGGGCGGCGAGACCGAAGTCTGCTTAGCAACCACACTTTTTAGGATGGGATAACCCACCCACCTTCCTTTCAATGTTTAGCTTTACTCGGGACAAGGCTTACCCACTATTAGCTCAACTTGTAGTCTTTGTATCCAAACAAAACATTTCAAAAATGTATGCTTCCTTTTTGAAAACACTTTCTAAAACATTTTTCGATTTCAAAAATTAGAAGGTAGGGCATTCGAGATTCAATTCAATTCGAAGTGAAACCCTAATTTGAGTTTCTAATTCTTGTTAAGCAACTAATGTTTGACTTTCTAATTCTAGTCCAAGGCATTTAAGATTCGGTTCAATTCAATGTAAAACCCTAATTTGAGTTTCTAATTCTAGTCAAACAACCATGGATTGACTTTCCAATTCTTGCCCAATACATCTACTAACTGAGCTCTGATACCACATTTGGTATCAGAGTAACTTTTTAGTTCTTGCCCAGTATATCTACTAACTGGGCTCTGATACCACCTTTGTAACACCCCAACCCCTGAGGCTTTCAATTTTTGATTTTACCACAAGGCGGGCCGGGTTGGGCAGGTGTTACTTTACAAGTGACACACACTTGACTTTCTATTTCACTCATTTCATGCCTTAATTGCATTTGATAGTACCTCGCTTAAAATTTAAGAATTTAAAAAGGCAATAATACTAGAAATGAATGAAATTCATAAATTCAATTAATTAAAGAAAATTGAGTACATAATTTGATCTTGAAGAAAAATTATTACAGTGGAAGATTCAAAACTTAGGCAATATACCCTTACATAGAAATTAGAAACTTTCAAAAAAAAGGACCTAACTAATATTCATGGTCTTCATGCAATTTAATTACCTGAAAAATAGAAGGAAGGGGTGAGCACATAGCCCAGTGGATCTTTCTAAACATTTAAGTCATTATTTCAATTCAAACAAACCAAACATATCAAAAACTTTTGTACATTAGACAATTCAAACAAATTTCTTGTTTATGGTTGACATTAAGATCGAAAGAGTTTAATCTCTGTGTTCTACATCGTTGGGAGAGAGAATCAATATTGGAAACTCAAACCCCAATATCTATACATGGGATCACTCTTGGAAACCCAGTTCAAAATCATCAAAGGGAAGCCGACAAGCTGGATCAGGGGTGGAACACACACGATGACACTATGCAGTCCATCATCGCACCGGTACGTTGTTAGGATCATTATTTAATCTTTTCTTAGTGATAAAACACACAATGTTGGATTAAATCATCGATATAACATATACATAACATAAATCATTAGATATTTATTCACGACACAATTCATGCATATCATGCATCATTATTCTTGATTTCTAAACATGCGTAACATGTATATTCATGGTACATCAAATAAAGCATATTTAAAACATATATTAAATCATTCAAATTAAAAACATCATCATACATGCAAAACTTATTCAAATTAAAATAAAGAAGTAAAAGTTAGAAATCACTTCCACGTTAAATAAGTCTCTTCTGCACACTTCTAAAATTCGACAATGTTCCGTTACTCCAAAGCTTCTAAACACTCAAGAACACTCAAGAACAGTTAAATATTACTCAAGAACTGAGGGGATTGCCAAGAAGAAGGCTAGAGAGAGTCAAGAGGGACTAGTATGCTCTTGATTTGGGATGAAAACAATGAAAGCACTAGGGGTCCTTTATATAGAGTTCAAAATGGCATAGAATAGTAAGTTTGTAGTGTTCTCTTTGTACGAAACTTGCTAATTTTTCAAAATTTCATGCCCCCCAAGTATAGGAAAATAGCAAGTGTTTTTTAGATAATTTTTTTAGAATTTAGAAACAAAATTTTTGAATTTAAGGAATTTTTTTCAGATTTTATTCGAATTTTTTTGTGATTTTTTTATTTTTAATCAGTGCATTAATTTGGACCGCTCATGATCTTCGATCACATCAATGGTTCGCGATCATCCAAAAATCGTCTCAGATTTGGACTGCTAGATTTCCTTGAGTGCAACACATAATTCATGATTAACAAGGCGCCTCAGATCTGGACCGTCGGATGAGCCTCGATTGTGGTGTGCAGATCTTCATTCGTGTGGCTCTGATCTGGACGCTCGGATCAACCTCGAGTGAAGCAACGGTTCGCGATTGAGCGAAGATGTCTCAAATCTGAGCCATCAGATCATCCTTGAGCGCAACACCATTCGTGATCAACTAATGCAGCTTTGATCTTCACCATCGGATGAACCTTGAGCGCAGCACCAGATGATCAACACAATGCGAGCACAGATCCTGACCACTCGATCAACCTCGAGCGCTGTTAGTGAACTCGCAAGTATACGAGATCGCTTGTAGTAATATCCGGAAAGTCCGGGTATCGTCCTCAGGGAATACAAATGGTAATTGAATTTTCTTTAATAACAAAA
>JAJIYU010011453.1:0-15282 GCA_030144865.1 Tinospora cordifolia
GTGATATTTTTGTTTAAACTGTCTCTCTGTTTTTGTATAGTTTTTACGATGTATATTTTGAAACTGGACCGGAGGGTCATGTAACATATTTTTGTATATGTATTCACAGGATTGTTTACCATCTTGAACACTGTTTTGTTTTGATTCATAAACTGATTATTTTTAGTTATGGTATGTTATACAGTGTTCAATGATTTAGAAATATTTGATACGATTAGTGCTTCCGCTACTATTATCTTGATTTCCAGTATAAATATAATTTTTAATATCTGGTGAATTTGATTTGAAATCAACTGCTTAGTGAAGCATGAATAAAATGACTATTTGCAATCAAGAAATGATTTAAACCTCGCGTATAGAGGTTTGTGTATGGATTGATGATGACAGTTGCACGCCCGGTGCCTCGGCGGACCACGCGCCGAGCTTGGAGCCGCGCGAGGCCCGACAACAGGGCCTCAGATTGACAGACATGAAGTCCGGTCCGGGGGTCGGGGTGTGACAATGTCACACTTTTATTCTCAAAATGATTCATTGTAGCTAACATGACTGTCCATTGCTTCTTACTCTCTTCTCAGCTTGTTTAGAGGACTTGAAAAAAATGCATTCATATATATGTAATTATTTGTCTTATAATATTCACATAAATTTGACCAAAAATGCATCATTATGAATATCACTAAAAATAAAATACTTACTTCACCAGCTTCTAAAGTCTTCTTTTTTGTTATAGTGGCTATAAAAGATATAATATGCCTATTGATACAAAATAAAAAGAAATTAACTAATTACTTTAAATGCAATAAATAATTATCACATAATTAAAAAGTATGATTTAATATACAACCCAAGCATATAAACTCAGGCAGAAATTCAAGAACAACCAAAAAAATTAAATAATAATAATAATAATAATAACAGAAGAACAACAACAGTTACTAAACCCACAAAGAAGACCAACTGTTACAAGCAGAGATTTCAATGTAGAAGTAGATATTTCGTTCTCAAATACCCAAAGAAGAAGAACAACAACAAATGAAGATTAATAGAAAAAAGATAAACAAAGAAGATCGATGAATTGAAATGCACAAAGAAGAAGACCAACCATTACAAACAGAAATTTCGTTACCAAATGCAAAAGCAGATATTTCGTTTCCAAGTAACCAAAGAAGAAAAACAAAAAGATTAACATAAGAAAGATGAGCAGTGAAAATCGAAGAACTTAAACGGATAAAGAAGACGATCAAACAACAGTGATTCTGAAGAAGATGAATATTCCCGCATATTTTTTTTACCGCAGGAATTAATTTTTTTTATATATTTTTTGTAGTATAATGTAATAATAATATATGAATAATGCCAATATAACAAATTTTCAGTTGTTGATACAAAAATGCGAGGTTAATATGTGAATAATATAGGGATAACATGTGAATAAAACGCGGTATAACGTATGCAAAACATTTGAATAATTATAGAATAATGCAACTAATGGTAGAGGTATAACATACCAACCAATGGATAATGCGTCAATAATGATATAATGCAAGAATAATAACTAAATAATACTGGTATAAAATTGTTTGGTTGTTTTGGTAAAAAATGCGGGGATGACATATGAATAATGCAGGGATAACATGTGAATAAAATTTGGTATAAAGTATGTATAACATATGAATAATCATGAAATAATGCGAGTAATGGTAGAATGTAAGAATAATATCTGAATAATGCGAATATAAAAATTGTTCGATTGTTGATATGAAAAATGTGGTATAACGTATGCATAACATATGAATAATTATGGAATAATGCTAGAAATGCTATAGGTATATATAATATACCAACTAATGATTAATGCATCAATAATAGTAAAATGCAAGAATAATAATTGAATAATATGGGTATAAAATTGTTCGGTTACTTTTGGTAAAAAATGCGGGGATAACATGTGAATAATGCAAGGATAACATGTGAATAAAATTCGATGTAACGTATGCATAACATTTGAATAATCATGAAATAATGTGAGTAATGGTATAATGCAAGAATAATATTTGAATAATGCAAGAATAATATCTGGAGGAAATAACTTTTCAAAAATGTACAAAGTTTCGGCTATTGAATCATCCAAGTCCAATAATAAATTTCGATAAACAATCCTATCACAAAGTACATTAAAAAATCTGTAAAGTCGAAAAATTGCATATCTTGGACTATTTGGTAAAACTCCTCTCAAAGCAACAGGCAAAATTTGTTGCATTAATAAATGACCAACCGTTACAAGTAGAGATGTCGTTCCCACAAACAAAGAAGATTGATGAACTGAAATACACAAAGAAGAAGACCAACCGTTACAAGTAGAGATTTCGTTCCCACATGTAGAAGCAGATATTTTATTCCCAAATACCCAAAGAACAACAACAACAACAACGAATGAAGATTAACAGAAGAAAGACAAACAAATAAGATCGATGAACTTAAATGCACAAAGAAGAAGACCAACCATTACAAGCAGAGATTTCGTTCCTAAATGCAAAAGTGGATATTTCGTTCCCAAATACGCAAAGAAGAAGAACAACAACAAATAAAGATTAACAGAAAAAAGATGAACACTAAAAATCAAAGAACTTAAACGCATAAAGAAGACGATCAAACAATAGTGACTATAAAGAAGAAGAATATTCCTGCGTGAAATTTTTTTGAGGAAATTATAGAAATTACCAACATTTTAAAAATATTATCAAAAAGATTTCGTGCAACTTTTCTTTTTTCACTTATGTCAAACATTTTCATTTTATTTTTGTTGATATCATATAACAAATTGACGCGTTATCTTACGGTGTTGTAAGCATTAAGGCAGTTCGGTGATTGCCAATGGTGTTGTTAGTGCTATCTGCGATTGTCAATTTGGTCACACAAGGAACAAGGTGTGTCAATATGGTAGCACAGGAAACAAAGGTGCTACGTTGCTGTTAGAGAAAGAAAGAATCAGCTATTGTAATTCGAACTTATAGGGTTGAGAAATATTTCTGCACTGCCCATTCTGCAACTTCCTTTCTGTAGACAATCTCCAAAGAAGGGGTGTCGTGATTTAGAGAAGAAAAAGAAAAAGAGATGATTTGATATATTTTTTTGCAAGCCGTGAAGCAGAGAAGAAAGGAACCATGAAAAAGGGGTATTTGCTCAATTAATTTTTTCTTCTTGTCCCTAATTGAAAATTAAGGCAATCATCAATTGTTTGTCTTTTTGTGGCTATTTGAAAGTCAAGCAACCCACTTATTCAATTTATTTACCTGTATACAAGAAATATATAAAACAACTCATTACCTGCAGATTTGAATTGCTTGATGTGTAGGAAAAATACTGTATACAAGAAATATTCAACAAATATATGATCTGTATACAGAACATATAAGAAATATACATGAAATATATGAAACAACTGATTAACTGCAGAATTGAATTGCTTTATGTGCAGAAAACATGCTGTCTACAAGAAACATTCAACAAATATACCTGCAAAACAACTCATTACCTGCAGGAAACATGCTGTATATAAGAAATATTCATCAAATATTTAGAACAACTCATTACATGCAGAAGTGAATAGCTAAATATACAAAAAAATATACAAGAAATATTCAAGAAATATACAGAACAACTCATTAACTGCAGAATTAAATTACTTTATGTGCAAAAAACATGTTGTATACAAAGACTACACAAGAAATATTCAACAAATATACTTGCAAAACAATTCATTAGCTGCAGGAAACATGTTGTATACAAGAAATATACAAGAAATATACAAGAAATATACAGAACAACTCATTACATACAGAATTTAATAACTAAATATACAAAAAATATTCAACAAATATACTTGTAAAACAACTCATTACCTGCAGGAAACATGTTGTATATAAGAAATATACAAAAATATTCATCAAATATATAGAACAACTCATTACACGTAAAAGTGAATAGCTAAATATATGAAAAAAATACAAGAAATATACAAAACAACTCATTAACTGCAGAATTAAATTGCTTTATATGCAAGAAACATGTTCTATATAAAGAATATACACGAAATATTCAACAAATATACTTGCAAAATAACTCATTACCTGCAGGAAACATGCTGTATACAAGAGATATACAAGAAATATTCATCAAATATACAGAACAACTCATTACCTGTAGAAGTGAATAGCTAAATATACAAGAAATATAGAAAAAATATACATAACAACTCATTAACTACAGAATCTGCAAACAACTTATTACCTACAGGAAACAACAATTCATTACCTACAAGAAACATGTTGTATACAAAAAATATTCAACAAATATACAGAATAACTCATTAACATGTTTGATTCATAATCTATAGTTTATTATCTTTCAGATTTTTCATCAAACACTACCCAGTCACATTCGTTGAACACACAATATCTTGTGATTTTGGATGTCCCTGATACGAATCAATACATTAAACAGACAATATACTTTGTACATCATTATATCCCCAATTTCTACTTGAAAATCATAAAAAATCTTAGATTTGCAATGATCTGCAAATCGTATAGAATATACTTACTGTTGCTGCAAATTTGATTACAGATTTTTTCATGTTCTGCTACGTTAGGCGTTTGTTTATGGTTTCAGATCGACTCCACAGATCGGTGCACGGTCGACTAATTTGATTGTTCTCTATTTTCATCCTAATTTTGTACGATTTTTCCTTTCGAAATGGTAACTGTCATATTTAATGATGATTATTAAACGTGTAAAAGTTTTTGGTATTTATGTAATTAAAAGTTAGATACTTGTATATCATTGTAATACTTGATATTTTTGTACTATATTACATAATAATGTATAGATACGTATTTTTCTCAATTTTTTAAAAGTGGGAACTGGTTTTTTTTAATATTTTTTGTAGTATAATGTGAGATAATAATATATAAATAATGCGAGTATAACAATTGTTCGATTATTAATACAAAAATGAAGGGTTAACATATGAATAATGCAGGGAAAACATGTGAATAAAATGAGGTATAATGTATGCATAACATATGAATAATTATAGAATAATGCTAGTAATAGTAGAGGTATAACATACCAACTGATGGATAATGCGTCAATAATGGTATAATGCAAGAATAATAACTGAATAATATGGGTATAAAATTATAGAATAATGTCAGTAATAGTAGAGGTATAATATACCAACCGATGATTAATGCGTCAATAATGGTATAATGCAAGAATAATAATTAAATAATACGGATATAAAATTGTTCGGTTGCGTTGGTAAACAATGCAGGGATAATATGTGAATAAAATTCGGTATAACGTATGTATAACATATGAATAATTATGAAATAATGCAAGTAATAGTATAATGCAAGAATAATAATATCTGAATAATGCGAGTATAAAAATTTTTTGATACTTGATATAAAAAATGCGGTATAACGTATGCACAACATATGAATAATTATGAAATAATGCTAGTAATGCTAGAGGTATATATAACATACTAACTGATGATTAATGTGTCAATAATGGTATAATGCAAGAATAATAACTGAATAATATGAGTACAAAATTGTTCGGTTGCTTTTGGTAAAAATTGCAGGAATAAGATGTGAATAATGCAAGGATAACATGTGAATAAAATTCAGTGTAACATATGCATAACATATGAATAATTATAAAATAATGTGAGTAATGGAATAATACAAGAATAATATCTGAATAATGCGTGTATAAAAATTATTCGATTGTTGATATAAAAATGCGATATAACGTATGTATATATAACATATGAATAGTTATGAAAAAATGTCAGTAATGGTAGAGGTATAATATACAGACAGATGGATAATGTGTCAATAATGATGTAATACAAGAATAATAAGTGAATAATACGTGTATATAATATGTTCGGTAGTATTGGTAAAAATCACGGGAATAACATGTGAATAAAATTCGGTCTAATGAATTTCATGAAATGATGCGAATAATGGTAGAATATTGGTATAAAATAACAAGCAATGGATAATGCATGAATAATGGTATAATGTAACTCATTATTAACCATAATAATAATATATGGTTTATTATTATTATTTGCATAGTTAGTGAAATTATGCAAGAATTTCACATTTTAAACATATTCTATCATATTTATTAAAATAAATGCAAAAATTATTTTTTTCTTTAATAATGTCAAATGATTTTGTTTATTATGTTTTGTCATTATATCATCATCTTTTAATCTTTTATAGCTCACACATATGTTGTTAAACTTTCTAAAATAACTTAATAATATATAATTTAAGAGAATCCAAATTAATGTTTTTATGTAATAACACTGTTATTTCATAAATTGTAAAAATAATAACCTTTAACAAAAATAACTTTACAATTAATAATGACATTATTACACTATTAATTTTTTTATTTCAATAAACTAAACTATTCAAAATAAGTAAAATAACATAAAAATATTCTTTTAATACATTTAATTTATTTATCTGTGTTATATATAATAGAAACTTTTTATAGTAAAGCGAATTTAGACTTAAATTTAATTTTTTGACTTTATTCCATTTATTTATTATTTATATATATAATTATTTATACATACAATTATTTATACAATAGATACAGTAGAAACAGAGGAACAACAATTTTATACTTCTATTCGATTGTTATTTTAACATTATCCCACTACTTATATATATATATATATATATATATGCGCCCATTATTCGTTTATCCCAGTATTATTATAAAATTATTCTCACATTATACCGCTATTCACACGCAATGCATTATATATATATATATGTGTGTGTGTGTGTGTGTGTGTGTGAGCACGTGCATTATTCGTTTATCCCCGCATTATTATGAAATTATTCTCACATTATACCTCTATTCACACACATTATACATGACTTATTCTTTTGTTATGCCTGCATTATTCAATCAAAATTAAAGTACATATTATATATATATATATATGCGCACATTATTCATTTATCCTCGCATTATTCATCCCGAATTTTTTTGCCAAACGATCGAACAATTTTTATAGTTGAATTATTCAGATATTATTCTCACATTATTCTCACATTATACCACCATTCACGCATATTTTTCCGTTATTCAAATATTATATATGTATTATTCTTATGTTATACCCAAATTATTCATTTAGAAATACCGTACATATATATTTATATATATATGCGCGCAAATCACTTCCTTGAGATTCAATTTTTGATTCAGGTTATTTCTATTTTTGTGCCCTAATCTCTCTGTTTTCTTCAATTCAGTTATTCATTTACTTGCGATTTCCACTGTTACAATGAAGAACGAGCGTTGTTCATCCTCTACCAACAAGACGACCATAAATGTTGAGAACCAGGTACATCACACTCTTTCGAATCTTATATTCGTATTCGTCTGAATGTAATAGTGAATGGCTATGTGGTCTGTTCAACTTTCTTTGAACTACGATATTATACTATAACATTTTTTGACTATTTATTACATAATAGTGTAACATGTTATTCTGGTATTATACACTTGTTTTTGTTGTTATACACTTTTTAACATGTTATTCTAGTATTATATACATGTAGGAATATCAATATATTGTTAAACCTAAAGAAAGATACTCAGCCAAGGTTAAATGCCTGACTAACTTGAACACACACAATATGTTGATTTTCACGTTGACAAATTGCCAGTTGCTGAAGTTTCGAGAGACTTGTTTTGGCTATTTTCTTGATATGAAGCAGTTGCTTTGGCAACATCAGATTGTTCATAATATATTGTTGAGAGAGGTTGTTCAAGAAAACGAGTCTATTCTGGTCTTCGATTTCAATAACATTATTGCAAAATTCTCCATAGTTGAATTTGTAATGATAATGGGTTTAAAATGCAGCGGAAAAATTAAAAACATTACAATGGGTTTTGAGGGTAAAATTTTGAAGGATAAATACTTTAAGGGAGTGAAAAAGATAAATAAGAAGTATATAGTTGACACATTTACAAATCGGGTATAGAAGAATGATGATGATGCTGTGAAGATTGTAGTTTTGTTCTTCATTAATTGTTTTTTGTTTCCTAATAAAATGGAGAAGTTGCTAAATAAAGTTGATTTTGAACTTGTACAAACTGGTGAATATATAGATTATCCCTAGGGTAGGGCTCTTTTTGACACGACAATAGAATTCATGAAGGGTAATTTTGTAGTGGATACAATCCGGCTGGAAACTGGGAGGGGCAAATATCCGATTATGTACAGATTTCTTGGGTTCTCAATCGCATTATAAGTTTGGTTTTATGAGTGTTTTGTTGATACTAATGGTTTGTTTGCCAATCGACGAATCAATAGATTTTTTTGTATACTAAACTGGACTTGCATTGACATGCTCAATTTCAAGAACATGGAGAAAGTGCTAAACAATTTATCTGTTAATAAGGTAATTTTTCATGTATTTGATCATATATTATACACAACATTTATATTATAATTGAACTATTTTTTATTGTTAAATTTCTTATAATTTCATATTTGTCTATTTTTAGTTCAAAAATTATGTAGCAAGCCTCAATGAGCTACTGTAGCCATACATGGAAGGCTTGATTGTAGAACAAGATGGGGATTAACATCAATTTCTAGATTACGATGATTTTGTTGATCCCCCAAAATTTCTTTTGCCGCCTCCGGTAAATAAACTTATTGGTGGTAATATTCCTGTAAATAAGTCTGTCGCAACCATGAATGTACCTGAAAGGCAGTATAATTCTTGTAACAAGATCAAAATAATGTTGAAAGAGGGTTTTGATAAGATCTTTTAAAAAATTAATTATCTGAAATCTCTATTATAGAAGGTAAATGTTCCAAGCTTCATAACTAATAAATTTTTTTAGACTTTCATTGCAGTATAATAATGATATGATAGTAATATACCATTTATATACCTACATTATACCATGAGTATAATATATTATATATTGTATGCTTGTTGTTTTCTATTGTTTGCTTATGTATATTGATGTTATACCAACTGTATACATTCATTTAGCTCACTAAATTTTTCATTTTTCATGTAGAAAGAAGATATAAATAAAGCAGAAGACAATAAAGAAGAATCTTTTAGTAAGGAAAATTGTATTAATGTTGAAGTTGCATGTCAGAGTTTGACGACATTGCAAGAGATTGTTAGCGATAGCAACAAAAAGATGAAGATAATTTTCAACATTTTATTTGGATTGTGATTTGTCATTTAGATTTATTTTCATTATCCATTAATATTGTACATTTTCATATTAAAGGTCGACTCAACAATAATTGAAGGTGAGAGAAAGAAGAAAAAATCATCAATCCTAGTAAGATCATGAATACGGTTCTTTTATTAATTCAAGATTATGCTTTTGTAGTTTTTATGAATCTAACTATCCGTAATTTATCTGCTTTTATGACATTTCTCGTTTAATTTCACTGACCCAGGTTGTTGATAAGGATGAATCAAAATATCATGCACCTGTTGAATGTGAACGAGAAACCACGATTGATGAAATTGTTGAATCGGCCGTCAATGTTGCGACTCCAGCCATCTCTACTGAAAATCACACTCTACTTCTTCCACTTCTTATAGTTTATAAAAGGGGGAGGCGTCCTACTGGAGATAAACATAATGGAAAGGAGATTGTGAAGGGACGACTATCCCCCTTAGACATCTGTCTACTTGAAGCTATAGACAACAGTGTTGTAGCTGAGTTTGATGAATGGATTCAAAAGGGTAGGTTGAAACGCTTGAAGTAAGTTTTCTTAGAGATCAATTTTACATTTCGAATATTGTTCTTATTTATAATACATTGATATTAACATCTGTCATATTATTTAGGTCAAATAAAGTATATCATGATCATGAGAACAATCTGAATCCAGCTTTTGATTTTTCAATCGCTAATGTTACTGATAAGGAATGGTTTTACACATTGATCACCTCAGGCCAAGCTATCTCTTCCTCTGTAAGTTTAATTTTTTGCACTTGATATTATTGCTTATTATGTTTTGAATGTTTCATGTTTATACAATTTTTATTCATGATCCAAATCTTTTATTATAATTTAGAAATTTTGTATTGGCAGCATGTAGATGTGATGTTCTATTACTTGCACAAGAAAAACAAATATAATGAATCGATTAAGATCAAGTGTACAACGACAGACAACTTTTTTGATCAAAAGTTGCAATCTGTTTATAGAAGATTCGAAAAAGAGAAGGATGCATCTGTGTTAGGGGATGAGATGGTAATTATGGAGTATATGCTAGGGCACTACATGTACTGCAATACTCTGTAATGTAATGTTGACTACGTCATTTTTCCTATTAATGTTGTGGTTGTGTTCCACTAGATCCTCGATTGCATCAGCATTCACGAGGGTTACATCTATGTTTACAATTTTTTGCGTACTCTTACTATTGATGTTGCATGAATTGAGGCAGTTCAAGTTTATTCCACCATTCTTCCTTTTTATCTCGAGATGATTGGATTTTACAAATCGAAATTTGACTGAAAGGATAAACATGGGAAAGAATCATTCAAGGTGCAAGTGGTTGATAATCTACCGAAGCAAGATGAGTGTGATTGTGAAATGTTCATATTTTATTTTGCTGAATGTTTTGCCACCGAAAAGGAAATTTCACATGTTTTTGATGTGGTGAGCTACAGAAAAAGGGTGGCTGTTAATCTGTACTTGAATGGTAGAATGAAGCAGAATGAAGGCACCAAGAGTGACGATGAAAAATCAAGTCGATTCAATGTTGACTGTAGGATCAAACCATAATGGGTCTTAAAGAAGTGAAGAATGAAAGAAACTAGACTGTCATATCTTGCATCACAGTTTTTCAAGGACAATATGTAATACCATTTTTTATATTTCAGATATGTATCATTTAAATACAATTATGGTTCATTTATAACAATCTCAACTATTTTTCATTTGAATTTTGACATTTTATTTTGTCTTCTGGGGCAAATGTTTTATTTTTGAATCATCTATGAATAATGTTATTAATATGTGAACTTTGTTATATTGATTTTATTCGAAAATGATACAAGTGATCAATTTCGAAGCATTGATCTCAGTTTTATATACACATTATTCTTAAGTTAAACGTATTTTATTCATTTTATATACATGCATTATCCACATGATATATCTATATCATACCATTATTTACGCATTATTCACGCAATTGAACAATTAAATATTATATACGCATTATTCATATAGTATACTTCAATTATACCACTATTTACTCATTATTCGTAAGGTGTATTAACCAAACGAAAAATATTTATATCCGCATTATTTGGTCGTGATACCTACATTATTCCTCTATTCAAGAATTATTCTCGATTGGTTTGTTATACATACATTATTCTACTATTATTTGCACGTTATTCATTTGTATCGATTGGATTATTTATGCTTTATTCATATGTTATACTTACGTTATACATATATTTACGCATCATTCAGTGTTGGGACCCCTTCCGTAGGATGAAAGACGAACCGACTGGCACAGTGTCCTAATAAACCCACCCGCAAGCCGAGCTTGCCAAGACACTGTTAAGCCTCAACATATAACACCACATCACACGTTTCCAGAGTAATCATAAGGAATGCAGAAGAAATTTAACACACGAACACCAATAAGAACTTGGTATTTATCTAAAGCGGGTCATTATAACATGTGTAGCAATGGAAGTAACTATCCATTAAATACAGGCTTTCCTCACCCCTATACATAGGTCCTAACCCTCAAAATACAATAACAGAAAGGGAAATACAAAGAAGTCCTATCAAAATGAGTAAGGGAATGCAACTCTATGCGATGACCACTCCCTTGCCCTTATCCGCTGCTGAAGAACCTGAAAAGTTAGAATAGTGAGCCTAATTGTCTACGGCGGCTCAGTGAGAAATGCAGTCTAATTCAAACTTAAAACAAGTATTCCACAATTAAAATATGTGTCATGGATGTATGAGCAATAGCATTATGTAGTGAATAATGACCAACCAGGACAATTAGGCGCATCGTGCACCTTCATTCAAAAATAGTTAAATAATGAAAACATTCGCCAAGGCTCGCAAGTTCTCTGAGGCGATTAAAAATCACTCAAGCGGGTTGCAGACAATTAGGCGCATCGTGTCGACTTCGATTAGGTCTTATTGTCATTGCCATCATCGTAACGACCAACCAGGACTTATTTTCGTTGCCTTATAGTGATGGCTCGATTAGGTCTTACTGTCGTTGCCATCATTGTAGGCCCACAGAACCCCCTGGCGGGCACTCTGTGCTAGGTGGTCACCTCTCGGGGTCATATGAGAGACCGACACAACTCATCCTAACTCTATACTCTTGGACCTCGAGACTCGGTGCACTTTTCATTTAAAACTCGTTTAAAAGGATGCAGATTTATCACAATATGTAATCTCATTTTCACAATGCACAGAATAACAAGCTCTAAGAAATGAGTAGGAAAACACTACTCACAGGGATGCTCCGCTCCCGGCGCTCCTCTCGCAACCGGTCGCGTCCTGCTAGCACTGGGTCCTGCGAAATCGACGCAACTTCTTAACATTAATATGGGACTTGGCTCACTCTAATTCTTCATCATAGGTTAATCAATTACTTGACCTAGTCAAGAATAGTCCCCAATGTCCGTTCACCTTGCCTTAGTTACTAAGTCAATTTGATTGACCTCGGTCAATCTTGGTCAACCCTAGTCAACTTATCATTTGCTGACCTAGCTGGTCAACAGAGTCACACAGGGTCAATTCTGGTCTTCATAGAGTCAATTGGGCCCAAAGGGGTCAACATTCCCCATTCCCATCACTTAGGCACAACCTTAGCCTATGACCCTATCTGCGCATCCATTTTCCCGATTTTTCTGCGGGCAACCCGTTCATCGGATTTGTGCCCAAACTTTGCAGAACTGTTCTAGACTTCCCAAAGCTTTCCCAAAATTTTAAAGCATAATTTTTGGACCTCTTTTACTAGGGTATCTAAGCATGATAACATAAATTGCACAGATCTCCTATACCATGTGACAGGCAGTGACTGTTTGCCCTAATTGACCTACCTACACACATCAGAATGTCCTGAAATTTGGTAGCAACTTCTAAACCTATCTAAGGATCTCTCCACCAAATTTTAGCTCAATCTATTTAGGTTTGGTCAGTAAATTTTATCTAAGAAATTTTAGCCAGATTGTATGAAATTTCTGGGTTCATAAATTCTACTATCTTTCTATTGTTCTTTTCTGTGATGACCCATGTTTTGATACACAAAAATATTCGGGTCCGATATATGTATTTTCTGGAATTTTAATGAAAATACAAGGATCTATCTCAATTTTCTCAATTTTATATTATTTATTGAAGAAAAATAAGAAAAAAATACAAATTTGAAGAGAAAATATGTGAAATTAGAAGGAAAACGTAATTTCTTAATAGAAATAATTTTTGGGATTAATTATGAAATTTTTGTGCAATTAATGAAATTTTTGGGAAGAAAATATAATTTTTGGTGAATTATTCAATTTGGGGAGAAAATAATAGAATAAATGAGAAATTGATGTATAATTGAAAATTTTGATAAGGAAGTGGTGAAAGGAAGTGGGAATTGATGTATAATTGGGAACAAAAATTATTTCTATTAAGAAATTACGTTTTCCTTCTAATTTCACATATTTTATCTTCAAATTTGTATTTTTTTCTCATTTTTCTTCAATAAATAATATAAAATTGAGAAAATTGAGATAGATCCTTGTATTTCCATCAAAATTCCAGAAAATACATATATCGGACCCGAATATTTTTGTGTATCAAAACATGGGTCGTCACATTTTCCATCATTAAATCACAATTCTATAGGTTGTTTCTTGTGTTTACTTACAGTTTACAGGTCATAACACATTCACTAATCACAACCACTTCGAATCAATAACATGCAACATCAAAAACATGTCTATCATTCTATCAATATTCTACTATATTCCAAAGAACACAAGAAATCTATTCTAACACCCTACAATCATGACATATTTGCAAGTATAACAAGACACATCTACAAGAGTTCAAGGTCAAGTCTTTATACCCTTCTGGAGTCTCTACTATGGGGTCTATAATGCCTCTGGTTCTAGCCCGAAGGGGTGCCTTTAGGTGTCTCAAATATGGCCCCAAATTCGGTCTCAAACTATTTCTGTCGGCACTGTTACAACAGTATATCTAACAGTTAGCGACATTGACTTATAAAACACATTCAACGTTTCAATTTCTAGTTTCTACCACTTGGACACTTGAACACGCATGATAAGGAGTAGAATGATGGATTTTTACCTCAGGGATGTGCCTAGAGTGGTTCAAGAGTGAGCTTTCCCAAGGTTGTTCCAACTGTCTCTGTTACATACTTGTGACAGTGAGTAAATAATCAACTTCAAGGGTCCTAAAATCATGTACAAAGCCCTATTTTTCGTTCTCTAACTCTTAGAGGTGAAAGTACATACGAAAATGAGGAGAGTGAACCATTTTACCTTCAAAAAGGGACTGAAAATGGCCAAGGTCCAAGGCTCTAAAGGTGGTTCCAGCACACACTTTCTGGTTTTTCTGGGTTTAAACAGTATAGACAAACCTCTTCTTGATGATCTCTGCTTCGGACGGCTCCAAGACTGGGCAAACCACTTGTAGAACTTTGTAGGTGGTGGTACAAGCTTCAAATCAAGCTATAGTTTGCTAGATTTGGTTGAGAATTGAAGAAGATCTCAGCTGGAAAAGTTGGCTACAGAAATCTAGAATTTCTGGACTTTGAGCTCAAGGAAGCCATTTTGTTGCATAGGGATGCTTGCTTGGCAATGATATGGGTGACATGTGGCTTCCAGGTGGCACTCAACCTCACATGCTGGATGCCCAGTTGGCAGCCTTCATTGGCCAAAATAAAAGCCATGAAGTGATGGCAAAACCATGGGTTATAAACCATGAACTCTCATGGTTTGTGCTGGAAAATCTACTGGAAATTCGTCAAAAATCTCAAAAATTCGCCTAAAAATCTCACATTTTCACACACAAAAGACACACGAGGGGGGGCTCAAACCCCCCCCCCCCCCCCCCCCCCCCCCCCCCCCGCCCCCCGGCCCCCCCCGCCCCCCCCCCCCCCCCCCGCCCCGCCCCGCCCCACCG
>JAJIYU010011454.1:0-15328 GCA_030144865.1 Tinospora cordifolia
TGGTATTGAAAAATAGAAAGTCAAGTGTGTGTCACTTGTAAAGTAACACCGGCCTGACCCGCCAATTGGTTAAGTCCACCGTCAAAATAATGGTGGTTGTCCAAAACTCAAAGAATGTGGGGGTTGGGGTGTTACATCACGTTTTCATGTTTGCAAATTGGTTACTAAAGTAATTCGAGTAACTACCACGATAGCATATCCATTCCAGACTGTGCAAAGTGATGATTGCTCTGGTTACCGTGGTACTCTAGCATACAACCATGGAAATGCGCTAAATTTTGGCCCTTGTGTTTTATTTTTGCTTTTGGTTATCGCAATAATGCCACCCTACTATTGCAATACAAAGAATTAAATCAATGTTTTGACATTCTAAATAAATCATTCTTAGTACATTATGGAATATATTGGGTAAATGGTTGATATATCATGTTTTAAAACATTATAAAACGATGCAATCCCCAGACTAACAATTTAAATAATTAAAGGTTGAAACAAATTGCAGCAACAATACAAGGATCTAAGGAAAGCAAGAATTGAGGTGGAGATGACTACTCTTCTCTTTAGTATTATTCTAGTTTTAAATATGAAATGTAATTAATTGTTTATATTGGATGTTTCATCTAGAAACATGCTAGGGTGTTATGATAGTGGCTGATTGATTTCATGCATGATCATTTGCTATATCAATTGAATGCTAGAAGCATGTTAGGATATGATTATGAAATGTTGAATTCGATGATCCACGTGCATGGTTATGTGTTTTCAAAATAATTTCTTATATTCATGCCTTTGAATTGTGATATTATTGAGCATACTCTTTAAAATATGTTGTTTTACTGAACAAATATGATTAACAAATCTAACCACGTACCGGGGGTAGTAATGCTAATACTATGTTCAATGGTCTGGTGTTATCGTGGGTGTCCCCAACCCGAGGCGAGTGTTGATACTATTGTCATAGTTAGTGATAGTAGTCAAATGGGACTGAGAGTTGAGTTAAGACCTCACTCCTAAGTTGGGGTCTTGAATAGGTAACTGGCCTTTAGGCGTTACCTCTAGATGATATCCTAGACCGAAAAAGGGGGATACCAAGGATTGTTCTTTTGGTCTTAACGACAAGCATAGACAATTGAACTATTTGAATCGCCCACTATTTGACAAGTGTATGCATGTTCTATATTTTGACTTAAATAATGCTTGAGATGTATTGTGACTAATCCATTAGGCTCTTGAGCTCATCCCATAACTTTTCAAGTAACCAATGATGAAGTTCTTGCTAGCAGATAAAACTGGTTATTTTCTTCATTGTAGTAATAGGTCTTATAGATAGGGCCTTTGAATTTATGTTCTATTATTACATGCAGTCTAAACATGTCAGTGTAGAGTGTTAGTAACTTTGTTATGTTTTTATTTTTGTCTTTGAAACTCGACCTTAAGACCCATAGAGTTGTTATCTTTTTTATAGTAAATCAAATTCTTTTCAGTGGATATGTTATTCCAAAGTTTTCATTTTCATTTTTGAGCCAATTTATTTATACACTATATTATAATTTGGGATATGGCCTAGTGCAAGCAGGAAATCAGTGATGTGAGAAATAAGTAATATTCTGGTTCTTGAATAATGAAATGTGATAAAAGCAGCAATGACTGCATAAACGTTTCTAACTATGAGACAAACATATTAGTTGCGAATGATTCGAGAATTGGGGTGTTACAAAGGTGGTATCAGAGCCTTGGCTACAAAGTATTAGGTTAGAGTTTAAGGTTTAGACTATGGGTTGCTAGTTAGATGAGAGATTTGTGCCATAATGATGTTGAAACACTTAGGTCTAGGAAAAAACCTTAGGTATGGGCTGGGGTGTTTGTCAAGGTGGTACAGTTGATCAAATGAATTTAAAAGCTTTTAGGACATAGGTTAGAGATTGAAAATATGTGCTAATAGAACACTTGTTTAATTAGGACACGAGATTAAGAAGATCTTGTATCTTTGGTTTCTGTGTAGTATGGAACGTGTAGGAATTCAAGATATGGAGAAATCCTAAACTTGGAGATTGATGGACCATGTTTAGTGGATGGTTGGTGACTTTAGAAGAGCTTGTTTCCGTATGCTTAGCTAGTATGGAACGGTTGAGTACAACAGAGCCTAAGAGGCCTTAGTCATTGAGACATTCACAAAATTATATGGGTGTAGTGAGATTTCAAAGTGAAAGTCTATGTAGCCAGGCAAGGGTGATGTGGAAAATTCGAACTCAGAAGCATGGATGGAAGCTTAGAAGTTTCTCTATGCTAGTGTGATATTGAATGATTATATGTATAATTGTTTTGTTTGCATGTTATTGTTATATGAATTTTTAAAATATGTATATTATGAAAATTTTAATTATTGAGCCCAAACCCTATACCTAGAAGCATCACAGGTTTCAGAAAAACCTCATTGTGGACTTAGAATCATAAACAAATAGGCCGCTGAACAAACTAGAACTTAGAAACATAAACCTAGAATCACGTTAATATGACGGAAAGAAATACTTTGGTTGTGTATATGGATGTTTACAATTGGTTTTATGACAAATGATGGATATTTGATTATAGATAAATGGTCAGACCTAAGAAATATGCAATAAGAGCTGCTACACTTGATGAGACTAAACCACAAGAACAGGGGGTATAGGAGCTTGATGGGCATCTAGATGTATTGGAGACAATTGGTCCTCGTAGAGTTACACTGCCTACCCATCAATTTAAGGAAACAGATAGGAGTTGGTGGAGAATGCTGAAGACACATTCAAACACCAATGTCAATCAAATGAGTTGGGAGAGATTTAAGGAAGTGTTCTATAAGAAATTCTTCCTTGAGGCAACACTAAAGTAGATACAGTCCAAATTTATTACATTAACCCAAAGGAACATAATTGTAGCTAAGTACGAGACCAAACTCACTGAATTGGCCAAGTTTACACCTAAGCTTATCAACGAGGAACATATAAAGGCTAACGGATTTGTTTAGGGTTTGAAGTTCAAGATCTGATAGGAAGTGGTACCAATGCTTAAAGACATACAAATATGTGGAAAAGGCAGTACTAGTTGAAAGGAAACTCAACTTCGAGCAGAAGTTGAAGAATAGAGATAAGAGACCAAATAATAATAGAGATTACGAAGCGAACCAAAAGAAACAAAGTAAGAATTAGTCCCATAAAAAGCAGAATAATGCTAAAATAGATAAACAATTGGCTCAAAGAGAAGGGGCATGTTTCAATTGTGGTCAAAAAGGACATCTTGCTAAAGATTGTCAAAACCAAGCGCCACAGAGACAGAATTAGGAGCGGAACAATGGTCAAGGTAGAAATCAAGGTGGTCGTGTCATGCAACAACCTCAGCCACAATAGCAATAATAGGGTAGATAGAACTAGGGCTGAGCATATTCCATGGAAGATGGACAGGCGAACCCAGCACCAGTTGTCGAAGGTACATTCTTACTATTTAATGTTGCTATGAAAATGTTGATTGATTCGGGTACTACTAAATCATTTGTTTTAGATAACTTAGTTAAAAGATTACAGTTAGTACTTATACACCACTGGAACCATTGTATGTCTTAACGCCCATAGGAACTACAGTAATTGCCCGAAAAACTTGTACATGTGAGTTAAGATATGGGGACAGACTAATAACTGCAGACCTTAGAGTATTATCTTTTCAAGGATATAATGTGATATTGGGCATGGATTGCTTGACCCAGTACCAGGCTCAGTTTGACCGCCCGAGACGAAGAGCCACATTGACTTTACCATCTAGTGAGTTAGGAAAGATTTATGGTGAAATTAGAAACTGCCAAAAATCCCAATGGTGGCAATATTATACAGCATGAGCCAATGGCAAGATTTTGGAAGCTGATAGATGAAGATTTGTCAGATACTCATTCAGGAATACAGGATATTATGGTAATGAGAGATTATGCTAACATATTCTCAAATGACCTACTAAGACTACCACCAAGAAGAGAAATAGAATTCAAGATTGAAGTCTATCAAGAAACTGATTCTATAGCTATTTAAATAGGTCATGTTAAGAGGACTTTGGCCAATGTTATCATTTTGGAAGATAAAATTTATCTCCAATTTTTTTTTCCTTTTCTTTCAATGATGCTTCATAAAAATCAACAAAATATTTTGACATACGACAGGTAAGTGGCCAATGTCCTTGCATACCACATTTATAACATAAATTCTTTGAAACTTAGTGTTGTCCACTTTTTCCTTTTCCTTTTTTCTCATTATTTTTCCACTTCTGGTAATTGATATTATTTTTATGATGAGATGAGTTTCTATAACTTCCATGATATGTATTTCAACCTCAACTATATTTACGACCACAACGACAACCATGACTTCTTCCTTGTCCAACACTATTTGATGCTACTACATTTACTTCACAAAATGGAGTATAGCCAGTTAGACAAGCTTCATCATTTTTCATTAATAGATAATTATTTTGTTTAACCGTAAGAAGACATAAAATTAATTCTAAATATTTCTTAAAACCTTTCTCTTAATACTGTTGCTGCAAGAGCAAATTCTAAGCATGGAAAGTAGAAAATATTTTTTCTAACATATCATCATTAGTAATCTTTTCTTCATATAGTAATAATTAAAAGTTAATTCTAAATACTTCAGAGTTATACTCACTCGTGCTTTTGAAATTTTATAATCGTAGATGCATTCATTCATAACAAGCTTTTGAAAGAATTACTATCTTTTGGTAGTTGTATCTTTCATTCAAATATTTTCATAATTCAAGTGGTTTTTATCATGAGATATTCAATTTTTAATCCCTCATGAAGATGGTGACGAAAACAAATTATCGTCTTAGCATAATTTTGTAGAAACTTATTATTTTTCTCTTTGATGGTGTCTCCAAGATCCATCTTATCAAGATAAATTTCAACATCTAAAATATATGATAAATAATTTTGGCCTGAAATATCAAGTGCCACAAATTCTAACTTCATAAGATTTGATTTGTTAATATCACAAGATATATAAAATATATTTGAATGTGATTATTAAACAATAAATATTTAAAATATTTTAATTTATTTTTCAATGAAATAGATAATTAGCATATATACTAATTAAAAATAAATAATACCGATTACACATATGTTTGTATCTTGGTATTTCAATCAAAATGTACTACTTATATGAATTGGTGGGACAACTTTGGAGAAAGAACAACAAGACACAGTTTTCTTAGAGTAACTGGCCTCTTAAGTAGGAAGAATTTGTCTTTCTTTCAATGTTTAGTTTTACCTAGGATAAAGCTTACCTACTATCAACCCAAACTTATAGTACTATTTATATTATAAAAATTAAAAATAAAATATAATTAATTGATAGTATATTAAATAAATTTATTTATTGGTGACATTTTGACTTTTTATTTTTTATGTAAAAAAATTATGCTAGATGCAATTACAGAGTGTACTTTCTTAGTCAGTGATATTATATATAATCTATAGTAAATAACATTATATATAACTAATCATGCATATTCAAACAAAATATACTGCTCAAATATTTAATTACACAAAGTAAATTTATAACAAAGTATACTTTCAAGATTTTTCCATCCAAGCTCTTGTCTCTTCAGAGTTGATCTTCAAAATTTTACAAAGAGCAAGATAATGCTGATAATGTATTATAAAATAGTTCTAAAAATTGAAGAACTCAAGAAGAACACAAGAACACAAGTAAAAAAGATTTCTCATAAATTTTGTTGTGTGTATAAACATTCTCTTATCCACTATTTATAGAAATACAAAATATATAGGTTACAAAGGTATGATGGCAAAAAAAATGAGTAAATAAAAATATAAATGGTCATCTATTTATAGTTGAGGAATGGAAAACATAAGAGTAATATACATAGTTGTAGAATATACAAATTATGAGAGTTATGGACATCTACTATCTAACAATAAGGACTAACTTTAAAGGAACTGTCCATAATCAAGTATTAAAAATATCACAACTATTTATCATATGCTACCATCAGATAGGCACAACACAAGTTTTCTCCCCAAGCTTCTGTCTAACAATTAAAATAAGACTAATTATCCCAAACTTGTTTCTGCATTCCGCAACCATAAAGAAAAGGTGAGTTAATCACATGAAAGTCAAACAATTCTATCAATATAATTAATTAGTCACATTAAACCATGCATGTTTCAAATACTGACTAGCTAGACTTCCAAAATAGTCTTTTTAAGAATTCCCAAATAGTTCTACAATAGCATTAGTGAAAGATGGTAAATGTTGAAGTCCATCATTATGGAATAAGTAAATCATTTTGATCAACTACATCAAGCAAGATGGCAACAAATTTAAATTCTGTTTCAGAGTCTTGCATTATGGAGTTGTTGCTTTAGCAATGGACGGAGGTATTCATGGTAACCATTAGGCACGATACGATCATTTAATGGGTCCTTCCATGCCTCCTCATAGAGTTTTGGATACACATTCCCATCGTAGCAGCCAAGGACTGATCCCAGGTAATGGTCTGTATGGTTAAATGCATCCACAAGCGCAATTGCATTTGGACGAACCTAGCAAATTTCAACATAAACCATGCTGGATTAATTAACAGTATTGCCGCATTCACATTCCTAACTGGCGTTGATAGAAACATTATCTTTGATACACCATTGAATTGCCTTGAGTCATGTGTAAGTGCATGATGATTCAATGGTGCATCAATCACAATCTTATTTAAACCAATCAGCTTGTGCGGAAAGAACATGTGATATGGTACTAACTTGGGTGTATAGGTGTCTGAGTTGATCATTTGCTAATGAGGCTTGCTTTGACGTAATGCTTGCTGTTGCAAGAAAGTCACCCTGATGACTGTGAAGCAAGGACAGGGAATAAATGTTAAAAAGCACTTCCAGCTGACTCTTTACTCCTTTTCCTGGCATTGCTTCTTGCAACTTTTCAATGAACCTGAATTTAGAGTGAGACATCAATGCTATGAAAAACTTTTCCACATACTAAAATAAGGAAGAAGCTTACTTGGAAACAACGATTAGTTGACAATGAGCAGTGGCCATCTCGACTAAATCAGAGGAAAATTCTGCAAGGCCTAAAAGGGAGTGTACAAACAAGAATGATTTTCTCATTAGAACTATTCTATAGTTCCTAGTGTTACTTTCATTAATGAAAATGTCAATGCCCACATTATTCACTTCCTAAGTAATCATAAATTAAGTTGTCCGAGTCAAAGATATCCCCAGTTCAGTCGGTTATCATATGATATTCATGTGATGAAGGGCCTGAACAAATGTCTGTCTATTAGAAATGAGTTACCTTCTTCTTTGTTAGGCATTTTGCTTATGTTTTGAGAACAAACCATAGACATCCTCATGGCTCTTGCTTCAAATGCCTCCAATATTACACTAGGCTTTAACCAATCCTTGGCTGCAAACCAGGAAAAAAAGTAATATTTCAATGCCAATAAAGTGGCATGTTTATGCTTCAAGAAAACATGGAAATAATGACTTCACTAATCTCTATTCTACGCAAGTAATCAACCTTTGCTTTTACTTCAATTGAGGTTTCCAGAATTGTAGTCCATCTGTCTAATTATAATTGTAATTGAAGTATACATGAATTGTAAGTAATCTTCTCAAGAAATTTCCCAGAATGATATTCCACCAATAATTTCTATGAAGGATTGGTGAGTATATATGATCGGAACCTACTAACTCTTTGACTAATCTTTCACTTTTGGCTACAACAATCGGTAGCAATGCGAAGTACTGTCAAATTAGCTATTAGAACAACTAATATAGTAACCTTGATGTGAATTCCAACTGGAAAGAGGTAGATATTTGCTTTAAAATAAGATTGTATGGTAACAACATTAATTCCCTTAATTGGTTCTGCCTGGACAAACCTGCCATTTATACTGCCAGGGTAATACGCTTCCAATTCTGAAGTACCAATTATGCCAAAAGAGAAATCAGACAGGAGTACTTGTTTGACCTCAAATAACTCATCAAATATGTTGAATACCATTCATGTCAAAAATCCAACTTCTAGCTCATGTCAACAAGTAAATTAACATCAAAACCATGCCAAAAAAGCTGTCTTGATTGGCCAGAGCAAGTCCATTTCTTTATATTCTTGTTCTATTGCCTTGCTATTTCTATAATTCTTGACAAGAGGTGCTTAATTAACAGACAAAACAATGAAGGTCTTCATTCTTTTCTTGAGTCATCTTAGGTTTTCATAGTGTTGTGCCAAAGAAAAAAAAAACTGAAACAGTAATAGAAAACAAAAGAAGATAACACACCCTCCTGAACATTGCAATGGCAGTGCATTAGATGTTCCACTCGTTGCATATAAGCAGTTGTTCCTACAAGCTGTTCTGTAGAACCAAGCTTAGAAATAGTCTTCATGAGAAATCTTGCAACCTGCGGCAAATTTTTAAGTATCAGGCCAGTAAATTCGTGAAAGTTGTAGCTGAAAAGTGAAGGCTCAACAGTGCATATATATCTATTTGTATTACTACCTTTGTATGTGTGTATTTGTGTGTAAAATAAGATGAAACAACGAAAGACAAAAGCATGAATGTCGCAAGGACAGAATTTTTTGAAAAATTCATAAATCATCACCTGGCATTCAAAGCCCATGCATACAAGAAAAAGAAGAAGAAAAAGCAATAAAGAACCCTGAGATGGCTGCTACATATAACTTTTTATATATATTAAGGTGATAGAGAATCAACTAACTTATGCAAATCATTTCAATTGTTTAGTCCTAGTCCTTGAATTGTTTTCAGCAGCAAGACATACAGGACCACGTATTAAGGCACAAAAAAGCATTATTGATTGATTCCCTGTATTGAAATGGCTAGGAGACGGGAAGAACCTAAATAACAAGAAGTAATAACACTACAAGGACCAAAAAATGAACAATCTTATTTTACAAACCTGCAAAAGCATAACATAGTTGTCTCCTTCATAGGTACAGGCAGGAACATAAGTTGCAAATAGCTGGGGAAGCCCACTGCTAAGTAGGTAGCCGTGGCCACCACATAGTTTCCTACACTCTTCAATCCCATTCTGAAAACACAGGTAGATCGAAAGCATCTTAGAAATAAAATAATCCCTGAATAACAGCTAAGATTTGGTATCAGCATTATCATAACTAATAAACAAACATAAAGAATAAGAGGCTCTTTAAGGGATTTGGGGCCTCCCTCACTCTGCCACATATTTTTAATGTTTCCCAAACATTAAACGTATATAAAGAAAATTGAAGACCGGTTCAATGGTTCACTACGGTTGTAATGTAGTATCAATGAAAATGAAGAAACAAAACAATTTTAAGAAGACCAAAAGATGTAGAAAAAGAAAAAAAGAAAAAAGAAAAACAGACAAAGAAACAAAACCTTTCTATTGAAAATGAATCTGAATCTATAACTCAAAGTTAATATAGCAAAGGGGCAATTCGCACTTAATCATAAACTGAAACAGGTGTAAATCTTTCAGGATTGGTGGACTTGAAAAATTGGAATTGGCATACAAGGACATTAAACCATCCTCATCTTTCAGGATTAGTGGACTTGAAAATTTGGAACTGGCATACAAGGACATTAAATCATCCTAACATTTCTCACCTCACAAAAGTACTTTCAAAATCAAAAAAGCCATGGACCATGTCTCTTATATTTTGATCCCCTTTCACCTCTAATTTGGGTCTATTCAATGGTTAAATTATATTGTGTCCAGCAGACGTGCATCATCTCAAGACGGGACAAAAAAAAAAAAAGGATGAGATGAAATCCCAAATTTGATAATAGACATGGACTACTATCAAACATACCGCTGTGATAGAAGTTGTCAGAGACTTCAAGCCAGCAGTGCACGCATGAGCCTCAGGCAATGTGGAGAAGTCATGGGCTTTTATTCTTTGAGTTACGTCCATATACAAACAGTTCAACCACTCACCAACAAACCTGAAAGCATAGGCAGTAGCCAGCAAAGGGAAGAGCCTGCTTTGCTGAGTCTTATAGTCAATTATCTGTCATTCCAAAAAAACGCAGCAAAAAGTATTCGTTAGATCTACATATTATGATGGTGACTTCCATTCTAAACTATCAAAAGTCGATCATTTAGATATACAACGATGCGATTCCTTTGTTCACTTTTTCCCATGAAAACTGATAATCAGAAGTTAGAACAACACCAATTCCAGAAGTTGCTTCCAAGTTCCTAAAGTTTTTCATCCATCTACCCGAGATTCGTATTTCCGAAATGCAGATCCACAAAAATAATTATAAGTAGAAATTGAGAAGTGAGCTTTCCTGATCTTCTAACAGCAAGGAACGTTATGCTAACCATTTATGATTAACTTCTCCAATCTTCCCAATCCGGTTGACTCTATTCAGGTTAATGTTTTCTGAAAGGTTATGGACACATGACTTCCCTCGCAATCAACAATTCAAGTCTACGTAAGCCTCTGTGTGTTGTCATTTATATAACCTTAACCTTAAGCAATCTTACTACGAAAGCCACCATTTGGTAACGTTGTTCAACATTTAGAAAAAGAGAAATCAATCGTACACGAGCTGTTTTATTAATTCTGTTATTAAATTTTGCAGGTAACACCCATACATGTATCCTTACCAGATTTCTATTTTTTCATAACAAGAAGAGCTCATGCTTCTAGACATACCTTCATGATCATAAAGATAATATAAACAAGTACTGTCTAGCTGAGCATCAATGTTAGCTTTTTCACCAACAGCAGGATACTATTTTTAAAATTAGAGCAGAAAATACATGACCTAATCTATAAAATGTGGAAATAAAAGCAAAGACGGTAGGAAAAAAGTACTTGTATTTCAGATACGTAAATTCTATAGATTTAGGGCGTCTCAGCCCCTCCTTTTTTTTTTTTTTTGGTTAAATTTTCTTAACTTGGTTTACAAGCCGTTGCACATTGCAACAGTTGGTAAACCACTATTTATTTTAATTAATTTTATATATTTTTTAAATATTTAAATTAAAAAACTATAAATACCACTGTCATCTACTAAAAAATATTATTCATTCGTTAACAAATTTCTATACTCATTCTTGCTTAAAAAAATGCTTCTCAACTTTTAATATTTCACTTTTTCATTATTTATAAATATTTTGTTATGTTTTATTATAAAATAGATCTATTTGATGATTCTTCATCTTTCCCACAGCTAAAAAACAATAATAATCTTCAAACTCCTCAAAAATATTTTCTATCTATTTTTTTCACTATAAATAAACAAGTGAGAAAATTATTCTTTCAAATGATTGAGTATAGATTTTGCTGACAAACATCAACCATTGAGTGTAGAAAATGATTGTATGCATATGAGTGCTTGGTTAACAATTTCAAATGATAGTATCATTGGCAACAGACAAAACGACAAAGCATTTTGAAAACAAGTGACAAAGTACTTCAATGGAAATCGTAAGTTTAGTCCACCTAAACAAACAAATCATGTTAAGCAACACTAGTTTTGACTTCTTCTTGTAGTTAATGAATTTAATCAAGTATACAAATTCTTAATAAATTGAAAAATGTTCCTCAAATTACCTTGTTCTCTGGTCCTCCTTCCAATGATCCAAATTGTCTTCTGATAGCACCATATCTTGTTGCAATACAAACTGCTCTTGATAATGCAATAGAAGCATCAGAAACAATAGTTTTCCTTACATAAACCATTGCACCATATGCAAGTTGTCGGGGAACATTAGATTGCGTATATTTCCCTTCTCTAGTAACGTGAGAAAATCTGGTAGATTTGAATAACAAATTGAACAATCATTCAGACCGACATTAAGTAATACCAAACTTGTAAAACTAGAAATTAAATCTCTTATCTTCCCTATGTAATAAAAAGAATTTCCAACACAATTATGTTGTTTGTCTACTTATATTTTCAGAAGCTAAACTAATTAAAATGATTTTCTCTCAAGTAATCTAACAACCTATAAAAAAGCTACGAAGCAACCACCTAGCTTTTTGGTCGAGGAAAGTCATATAAATTTAGTCAATTAAATAAAGCATTTAATTATGTGAAACAAAGCAATCTTCTGATATATATGGCTGAAGTAATTCAGTAATATGTTAATATGTCATAATGGAGTAATTATGTAATGAAGCAAAAGTCTTAGCAGATCATTCAGAAGCTGATGTAGCGGAGTAGAGAATATGAATTTGCATAGACAACTTTGTCTTACCTACCTGGAAAAAGGCTTTGTTGAGTTGAGTTACCTAAAGTGATCAAATCATTATGTGTTCAGTAAGCACATAAAGGCAGACAGCCACCAAGGATTTTACTAGTTGCTCAAGCGATTAACGTATCATTTATAAGCATAGTTTGTACATTTTATAAAGGACTTGAAAGGATGACTTCACTTTTTATTTCCTTATCTACTGTCAAAATAATAAAGCAACTTCAGAGGGAAATTTTAATGGGGCTGACAAGCAGCCTTCTTTTTGATAAAACAAACTCTCTCTTTATAACCTGTATTTTTAAACTTCCAAGTCACATACAGATTGGGATAATTACTCAAACATATATAAAACAAAGCTCATCTATTTATTTATTATTAGTTTTTTCAAATGTGCCTATATGTGTTGCATTTAATGAGGAAAGGTGGTAATTTATTTTCTATGCACAGCAATAAAATTCTTAAAATGAAAAATGTTTAACAATGAATCATGAATCTTTGGGACGCGATCGGAATCGCGTATATGTTGAATAGGATATTACAGTAATTTCTTGAAAAAAGGTCACATAACAAACGAAGAAACCCTGAGTTACTCTTAATTTCTCAATGGTGACTTTCTTGTTCTTCTTCTTCTTATTATTATTAGTATTAATTTCTGAATGGTGACTTTCTTGTTCTTCTTCTTCTTATTATTATTAGTATTAAAACATGGTTTATATGACTAGCTAACTCATATCTTCCAACTTGTTGGTGCCAAACCGAAACCCCCATCAAATAAAAAATGAAGTTTGAGGAAGAACTTTCCTTTGATGATTGCGTCACACAGCACCACCAAAATATTAATCTTTTGAAAAGGTAAAGTGGTGCATGAAGCGGTTGCCTTGGAAAAGGACCGGAAAGGACCACTTTGGGTGGTCCCTATCAGCACCATAGAGGACCATTTAAATGAATAACTCAACAAAGGACGTCAACAAAAAATGTTAGACATTTAGATCATGTACATGCAATAGATTTATTTTGTTTAAGGACCAAATTATTAACCACCTCGTGAATCACTACATTATAACTTAGCGTGATGAGAAAACAAGTTCAACCTAATGAACTTGAACTGATCATAGCAGTTGAAAAAATGTTTATTGTCATCTTGCCACATATGGAGGAACCTAGAAGAATATAAATAGACAAGAACCCAAGCGAACTTAATTAGAAAGTAAATAAATGATGACTAGAAAAATAAAACTTAGAAAGATATCAAATCCCTACAATAATTAGTTATGTATGATCAATACCTAGAGACCGTTGGTTAGAGATAATCTTGAACTTACAAATACAAATCTTGAAGATTCTTACGCCTTAGATTATTCCTCACCAAACAATCCTTTATTTGTGTGCTTTAAACCAAAGGTAGCAAAAAAAAAAAGACTACTTTATGATGAACCTCTAGTAAAGAGAAAAAAGAACTAACCCCATTAACATTTGATTCCTAGGAATGAACACATTATCAAATCTTAGTAGACCATTATCCACAGTATTGAAGGCTCCATTTCCAAACTTCATCCCTATATCACCAACAGTTATTCCTGGGAGTGGTAAATGATCATCTAAGCTCCGAAGTTGAACAATAAAACCTGTAAAAATAGAACTCTCATCAAGTGAATGGAGCGTATCTCCAAAAGGGACCAGTGGATGGAACAAGATCCAATTAAAAAAAAAAAAAAAGGACTTACCATGTACCCCATGGTCTTCACTGTCTATTACTAGACGTGCATAAACAACTGCATGTGTTGAAGCTTTTCCCAGTCCACCGGGCCACCACTAATCATAAAGAAGGCAGTCAAATTAAAACCATTACGAGGTGTAAACAACAAAGATCCATCTTTGCTACGCAAGACAGATAAAAATAATTTGATATTATAAAAAATATAAAACGAATTATGAGTATCAGGTCGTCACAAAATGAAACAGAATTTCATGCATTGGCTAAACAAAGGAGCAATGGTAGATGCTTTAGGATTCAAATATCAGAGGCCGTGCCGTTGTTGATGATCACCACTCACCTTGGTTGACGTTAATGTAGGACTATTGATGATAAACTTGTCTGATTTTGGGTCAAATGTGGCAGTTGTTTCTATTCCCCTAACATTGGAGCCATGACCGAGTTCTGTTTGAGCATAGCAGCCAATGATTTGCAATTTATATGCCAGAGGTAACCACTGTTGTTGTTGCTCTTTAGTGCCTTGTTCCCTTATGGTAGCCACAAACATTGCCTAACAGGAAATGGAATCAAAGCAAGTAAAATTTGACATAAAGATGAACTGAAACTGTAATCCTATTGGTATATTGTGCTTGCTAAATTTGCCAAACAAATCAAAAACCCATAAGAGGGCCTCGTCTTTCCAAATTAAAAATCTTAAATAAAAGAAAAAAAAAGGAAGAATCTTACACTAGGGACACTAATGTTTTTTATTCTATTATTTTCATGTAATTGATGAAGGTAATCACTAATTCTCTCTGTTGTGCCGTTACACAAGGTAAGCGAAATAATAATTTAATTGCGAAATTGACCTCGTAGGGAGACCTCCAAGTTTTTATTCATATATATTATTAGGGCATCTCTAATGTCAAAGCTCAATAAACCCTTCACATCATCAATTTCATCATCCACATTATCTACTCATTAAACTCTCACTCACAATGCTACAAGTTTATTAAATTATACCGTATAGGTCTCATAATTACATCAACCCATTAAATACCTAATTTATAATATTTTATTTATAAAATATATTTTTTCAAAATAATTATTATTATATTTAAACTAAAAATATAAATAATTATTTATATGTCATAAAAAATATATTTTCATAATTATTTATTTAAATAATAATTTTATAAATTAAAATAAAATAATTGTAATTTTTATTTAAGATATTAATTTTAATTATTGAAAATAATTAAAATTATTTATTATTAAAACAACTATTTTAAATATATATAAATAATATATATATATATATATATATATATATATATATATATGTGTGTGTG
>JAJIYU010011455.1:0-15261 GCA_030144865.1 Tinospora cordifolia
TATATATATATATATTACACATATTCATGTACATATAACACATATTTAACACATATATATTTATGTACATATTTCTATTTTTTTTTTATTTTGCATAACTTAAGGTTGCATCTACTTTATTTTATTTTATTTTTAATCTTGGAGTATACATAATTTATAATAAAAATATTATAAGTTTTTCAAGGTTAATTTATTTAATTTTATGTATCGAATTTCATACAAATTATCAGGTATTACAACTTTAGAAGCAAAATGAGCCAGAACATGATACTCAGATTCAATACTTGAATGGGCGACTACTTGTTGCTTCTTAGATTGCTAAGAAACTAATGCCACACCTAAAAAGACTCCATAACCATCAACAAATTTATGATAAATGGGAGAGGAAGCCCAATCAACATTAGAAAATTTGGTAAGGAATAAAGAAGAGGAAGATGGAATGTGAAGAGAGAAGGAACACATCCCTTTGATATAGTGTAAGACTCTCTTGAACGCTTGCCAGTTTTACATTGTAGGTTGTTGTTGGTATTGACTCAACTTATTTACAATGAAGGCAATGTTAGGACGTGTGTTGACAAGATATTGAAGACCACCCAATAATTTGCGGTAGAGAGTAGGATTGCCAAACAGAGGAGACCGCGAAGTAGTTTTTTGAGAGCCAACAACCATCGGTGTAAGAACAGGTTTTAAGTTAGGAATACCAGCATGATTGAGTAAACTGGTAACATATGTAGCTTGATTTAAGTAGAGACCAGAGGAATTGCGATGAACCTCAAGGTCCTTTAAGGCAAACACTTTGCTGAGAGAGCTAAAATACAATGCTGAATGAGAAAGCTATCACTACCAGTCACAATGATATCATTGACGTAGACCAAGATGTGAACAACCTGTTTGTGCCTTCAGAAGATAAAAAGAGAAGAATTAATTTTAGAATTTTGAAAATTCCATGACAAAAGTGTGGAACGAAGGTGATCAAACCATGCCCGAGGTGATTGTCGAAGACCATAAAGAGCTAGATGTAAATGGCAAACATAATCTGAATTTGATTTATTAAGAAAGCCCTTCGGTTGAGGCATAAGTACTGTTTTAGCGAGTTTACCATGGAGAAAGGCATTATAAATGTCTAACTGATGAAGATACCAATTAGAAGAAATAAGGGTGAGAACAAGACGAATGGTGGAGGCCTTAATTACCAGATTGAAGGTATCAAAAAAATCGATATGTGGGATTTTACTATAACCTTTCACAACGAGGCGAGCTTTGTAACGATTAATAGAGCCATCTGGATTACGTTTGATGGCAAACACCCAATGATTGCCAACAAGATGATGACCCTTGTTAGGTAGGGAAGATGGTAGAACCATAGACCAAGTACTAATAGAGTTTAAGACTTGAGTTTTCTTCTCCATGTCATTCTTCCAATGAGGTGATAGTAAGGCCTCAAAGACACTTGAGGGGATAGATTCAATGGGGTGGTGGAAGTAATAAGGCGCGATGGAAATTTTGATTTGAAAATGCCATCTTTGGCCTTGGGGAGCATAGGTGGGTGGGTAACCGCAAAGGAGGCAAGGGAGGAGGCGAAGGAGCAGTGGAAGTCAAATTTGGAGGAGTGTGAATTGGGTTTGTTGGGTTAGCAGTAGGCGAAGAACATGTACTAGCAGATGATATAGGCACAGTGGATCGTGTAACTGGGTTATGATGAGGTGAGGGAATATGTGAATGAGTAGCAGGGAAATTAGTAGAAATGGATGAGCAAGACAATGGGACTAGTAAAGAAAAAGAAGAATTAGAAAATGAAGTTGGAAGTTGATCATGAGGTTTTGAGGAAAATAAGCTAGGGTAGGGGAACTTGTTTTCATCAAAAATAACTTGATGACTAATGTATATTCTTCCCTTCGAATTCAAACAAATGTAACCCAGATGAGATTGACTATAACCAATGAAAACACAACGTTCACACCAGAATTGATATTTTATTTGGTTGGATAGACAAATATAATGATAACATGCACACCCAAACACACGGAGTGTAACACTCCATATTTTAATTTAACATGTAAATTAATTTAAATGATGGTAAATATGTATAAATACACGTATTTGTACGGAGTATGTGTGTATGTACGTGTTAATTACACACATGTATTAAAAAATACACATTACGTATATAAATTAATTAAACTAAATAAATGTGTAGAATTAATTAAATTAAATAATGGGTTTAATATATATGTGATTTGGATGATTAAAGTATTTATTAGAAAAAATAATAACTAAATAAAATAATAATGAAGTGGTTGTATTATGTTGGGTTCTAAATCAAAATCAAAATATTGTATATATTTAGGAAATATTGAGTTGGCGGTATGCATGTTTTGAGTGGAAAAAAAATGTATTTGAATATGATGGATGTGGTATGGACGATGTGTATGGATGGTGGTGGCAAGCAGGTGAATATTTTATATCTATGTAAGTGTGTTGGGCAATGCATAAATGTAATGCATGGAATGATTTCTTGTTCGTTGGCTGGAAAAAAAAACCAAAATAAGAAATAGAATAAGGGAAAAGAAAAGAGAAAAGAAATCAACAGAAATGATTTAAAGGAATGATGAGGTGGTTTTGGGAGCTAGTTATTAAATGAAACCCTTAAAAGGTGATTGGTTATTGAATATAATTGAATGGGCCGGTGGGAGCATTTTTGTTGCAGTTCATTCCGTTTTATTTTCTTTCTTTCATTTTTCATTTCAGAGCCAACAAAACGCACGAAAGAGAGAAGAATGGAGAAAAAAGAAAGGAAAGTTGGGTTTCGTGACAAATTCAACATGCAAGTAAGTTATTTCTCCACATTCTTGTTACAAAAATGTTATATAAGCCAAATACTACAATCCTAGGGGTGTAATTTTTACTGTAGGCAGTGTTTTATAGTTGTACCCAAAAATTAGATATTTTTCTACAGTGAGTAAAACTCAACAAAAAATTATAACAAAACAATCCTGGTGATGAGTAGATCCCAGATATGTAATTAGATTGTGTTAATTTATCTTGTAGATTTTAAAATAAATATGCAAAGTTTTATAACCTTTGGATAGGCTTTTTGGTATGTTAAACCCAAATAAAATTCTGATTGAGACCTATAAGAGTGTAGAGAATGAAAATACGTACCCATTGATACCAAATTTGTGAATTTTGGATATCAAATGAATTTTTGGTGAATAATTGATCAATGGAGTTATTTATGAAAACTAGAAAAATTATAGAAAAATAGGATCTGAAAGCCTATTTATTTTATTTCTGTGATAAAAATATGGTATTTGAGTAGGAAATTAATTTTAAAGGTTATTGAGAATATTTGAGCTAATGCGCAGTCATACATGTTATTTAACGCACGTATGAGATTAAATATGGTTATGAATTTTTATAAAAATGAATTAATTGTGGCTTGTGGATATAAGTTGTTTTGTGATAGGTTGATTTTGGTGCATTGGAACCTAAATTTTGGAAGTGGATATTGGAATTTGGTTGGACAACAATTTTGGTGAGTGGTGATTATTTTTGGCATTACATGAATGGTGATAATATGTCAAAAATATGATTTTTATAAAATTAGAATTAATGCAAATGAAAATATATAATATATATGAAATGATGGATTATATATTACTGAAATTTATAATAAATTTGGGAGAGACTGAGTATTATAGCAGAAAGTGAAATATGTGTCTAGCGGGTTACGCTGTTAATAATCTATGAGTATTTCTTTATCTTGATTATTTATATGACATTGTAAATACGAAAATGATTTGAATGTAAGCATGCTATTTGTATTGACATTTGTTGCATTTGATTTGAAATTCATAAACTGTATTTACACAGCAACTTGTTTTAGATTTGCAAGAGCATATCTAAAATGCGATATCATTTCGATGGACTGAGCCCTGGAGAATAATACTTCTTATGTGATAATCTATGTGGAATTCAACCATGAGAAATATCAGCCTTTCTTTATGTGATAATCCTCGAAATAGTTGTGGAGTGGGTGATAATTAGAGGTACAGTCTACTATTGTCCAGGCCAGACAAGGAGTGAGACTGACTCCACTTCTGAAAGCTGTGGATGTGCATATGTTTTGTTAAATGAGGCATTAAAAATAACATGATTACTATATTGAATGCATATATGTATGGCTTGAATATGTATGAGAAATTTAAATGTTTTATCTAATTTGGTTTTCTGCATGATTATTTAAATGCATCTAAATGCCATTGATAAATATTACTCACTGGGCATGTTGTAGCTCACTTATTATTTTTAACATTTCAGGAATAACTAAAACAAGAAAGAAACCAGCACAAGAAGGATAGTTGACTCTTTAGTCACTACTGGGTGCGTAGGTTTAAGTATTTTGTGTGGGTTGCACTTTTGTATGATTATAATTATCATGGTATATGTAATATCATTAGAGGGAATTGGATATGGTTATACTAGTTAAGAGTGAAACTTTGTAAATTATGAACTACGAGGTATGGTTGATGAAAGCTTGTGGTTTAATATTATTTGTTGTGAACTGTGAATTGATAATATGTTTATTAGGTGATGAATTTATTGGGATAAGTCAAAATTTTAAAGGAGAATCTGTCAAAAGTTTTGTATGGATATTGAGTAGGATTAAGTGTAAGAGGCTAACATAGTATTATATACGTAGATGTATCGTATATAGTATTATGTGCCGGTCGTGACGTCACTCTTACGAAGTGGGTTACGACACGGAGAATTGAGTAATCAAGAATACGCTGAAAAAGGTTTTGATAGGGAAAAATGCCAGAAAGAACTAGGGTTGGCAAATGGCTAATAATAAAGATCACAGCTTGACAAGCTTCCCACCAAAAAGATAAAGGAAAATGAACATGAGCTAAGAGAGAAAGGCTTGTTTCAATAATATGACGATGCTTTCTTTCTACATGGCATGTTGTTTATGAGTATATGAACAAGGATGTTGAAAAATAATGTCATGAGTGGAAAGAAATGAAGTAAAAGGATGATATTCCCCACCCAATCAGATTGCACCCGTTTTATTGTGGTACAAAATTGATTTTCAACTAATTTCTTGAATTGAACAAAAATAGAGGGTGCTTCAGACTTATGTTTTAGAGGGTAAATCCAAGTAAAATGAGTAAAGTCATCAATAAAATGAATGTAGTAATGGAAACCATCCATAGATTCCATAGGAGCAGGACCCCAAATATCTGTCTATATTAATTCAAGAATAAAATGAGTACAAGCAATGCCGTGTAAATGCTAAAGCATGATCCTTCTCTAATTCTTTTTTTGGTCAAAAGGAGCCGGAGACACCAAGAAACGTCTTACATAATATTTGCAGCCAATTGTTGATGAAACTGGGTAAGGCTTCATCCCACGTGTTGCTGGTTCCATTAATTAGGCTGTGTCTTACTAAGTTATGAGCCCGCTCGTTGAATTCTCTTGGAACGTGAACAAATTTGATGCAGTTCTTCTCAGCCATGCTGCGGATATCATGCAAAATCGGTTCCACACATGTTAGGCATTTCGTTTGATCCTTAAGGCTTTGGACTACAAGCAGTGAGTCTGAGTATATCGTAACATCTCTTTTCTCCTGGTTCCTCAGAATTCCTTCCAAAATAGCTCTGGCTTCAGCTTCTTCTACTGAGAAAGTCTTACCAATGCAATTGTTTCCACATTTTAATATGATTCCCTCCTCTTCATATAACGCCCATCCAATAGCTGTCAGCTCTAATCGGGGGCATCGGGCAGCATCTGTGAAGATTGCGAACTTGCTGATGCTTCGGTCCCAATTCACAATTCTCTCTGGATTATTATTCTCGGCCTCGGCTCGATTAGCTTTGTTATAGTCCTCGATTTGTTCCTTGGCTACCATAATGGCTTGGGTTGGCGTCATCGTTCCTCCTCTGAACACATATTCATTTCTGTACTACCAGATACGCCACAAGCCCTATGCCACCCATTGCCAACAATCCTCTTCGTCTCCTCCTTTCTTTACCCATTCCCTGATCTTGTTCCATGATTCTATAAATGATGACCCCAAAAGTTGTTGGGAATCAATGCTAAGTGGGCATCCAAACCAGAACGCTCTCGCAAAAGGGCAGGAGAAAAAGATGTGGTGACTGTTTTCCTCCTGCTCCTAACAGAAACGATAGCCTGCTGGAATGAAGACCTTTCTTTTGGCCAGTTCCGAGGGGAGACAGGTAGTTGTTGCAGGCCCACCAAATGAAGAACTTGATCTTGGCTGCTACCTTTAGTTTCCAAATCTGACTCCATAATGTGGCCTTATGTCTCTCTGGATCCTAGCAAGACGATGATATATTATTCACTCTTATGTTCAGTCTAGGATCAAGAGTAGCCTTATATCCACTTTTAACGTCATAATTCCCTGATTTGGCATAGTGCCAAATAAGCTTATCCAGGCAACCTCTTGCACTGATTGGGATGCTTTTTATCATTTCAATATCAGACTTGAAAAAAGTTCTTCTTAGGAGTTCGACATTCCACGTCCCAGTCCCCAGATTAACTAACTCCTTTACTAGCCTGACTGCTTGATTTTTCCTGGATAGGACCCTGAAGGTGATCGATTTTGGAATCCAAGGGTCCTCCCATATATTAATCGATCCACCATCTCCTACCCTCCAACACAGGCTTCTTTGTAAAAGTGTACGCCCTGTTATCAAGCTCCTCCACCCCCATGATGGTTTCCTTCCTAGCTTCGCTGACAAAAAGGATGCATTGGGGAAATATTTCTCTTTTAGAATTGAGCTCAACATACTACTTGGCTGATGAAGGATTTTCCAGCATTGTTTGGCAAGAAGAGCTGTGTTCATGGATTCCAGGTCACGAGTGCCTATTCCCCCTTCTGGTCACAAGTGCCTGTTTCCCCTTCTGACTTGGCACGATTTAGTTTCTTCCAGTTGCACCATTGTAGCCCCCTCTCCTTTTTGCTCTTGTTCCACCAGAATTTTGCCATTCTAGTTGATATGCTTCTAACTGTACTCTTCGAGAGTTTGAAGCATGACATAAAATAATTAGGGATAGTTTGAACAACTGCCTTTAGCATAGCTTCCTTACCAGCATAGCTCAGATACTTTTCCTCCCACCTATTGATGCTTCGGTCCACTTTGCATATGATCTTCTCAAATATTTCTTTCTTGCTTCTTCCAAATGCTATATCTGTACCTAGGTAAGATTTGAAAAAGTCTGCCGCACAGATTTGGAGAATTTCTTCCAACTGAATTCTATCCTGCTGTGGGATAGATGGGCTAATGATCAGAGAACTTTTTCCTTTATTTATCCTCTGCCCAGAAACTTTACAATATATCTCCAATATTTCGGTTAGCATGGCTACATCCTCTTTACTAGCAATACAGAAGAATAAGGCATCATCAGCGAAAAATAGGTGAGTTAAGACCGAGCTATTCTGTCGGATCTGAAAATCGTGCAAGGCTCCCTCAACCACTGCCTTGTTTAACATTCCTGATAGAAATTCAGAGCATAGGATGAAGAGATAGGGGGAGAGGGGGTCTCCCTGACGGATGCCCCTGGTAGGCCGGATTGTCTTGCTAAGGGAACCATTCACTAATATTTTATAGGACACTGATGATACACAAGAATGGATCCATTTGACCCATTTTTCTGGGAACCCAAATTGGGATAATATCATGTTGATAAAACCCCACTCTAAATGATCGTATGCCTTTGACATGTTCGTCTTGACGACTATCTCTCTACGACTCCTTCCTTTGCTAGCAAGGGAGTGGATAATTTCATGGGCCACGAGGATGTTTTCGGATATTTGTCGCCCTTTAATAAAAGCACTTTGAGCAGGACTGATTAGCTTCTGCATGATTGGCTTTAGTTTATTTACTAGCGTCTTAGCCACGATCTTATACATGGTGTTGCAGAGGCTGATGGGCCTAAATTCTCCCACTCCTTCTGGATGCCTACATTTAGGAATCAAAGATATTAAAGTATAGTTCCAGCTAGGGTCAAGACTTCCTGATTCGAAAAAATCCAAGGCCCCCTTAATCATTTCTTCCTTAGTTACAGACCAAAAATCTTGAAAGAAGCCCACAGTGAGTCTATTCGGCCCCGATGCCTTGGTAGGGCCCATCTCGAATAATGCTTCTTCAATATCCTCCGCCTTGATAGGTCTGTTCAGCATCTCAATCTCTGCATTATCTAGACTTGAATTTAAGATTCCTTTTCTTAAATATCCTAAGTTCGGTTGTTCAGATTTAAAGATGTCCTGGAAATACGTAGTGAATAGGTCCATTACCTTTCTTGGGTCACTTGTCCATTCACCATTAGCTTTCCTCAAACCTTGGATTCGATTTGCTCTTCGCCTATGCTTGCATTTTTCATGGAAGTACTTAGTATTTCGATCACCTTTCTGAAGCCAGTCAATCCTTGCTTTCATTTTCCAATATTCTTTTTCAAGCTCCAAGTTAACTTTTAGACCCTCTTCAGCTCTCCTGATATCTTCCATACTATCTCCTCTTTCATAACATTTCTTTAGGGTCACCGTGAATACTTCAATCATCTTCTTTGAGTTGGCTTATGGGGTGGATCTTCTCCATTTCAGCAATTCTGCAGTTGTTATCTTTAATCTGTGTGATAGGGAGATATTGGGTCTCCCTTGCCAGCAAAGCTCGACCATTCTTCTGCAATCCTTTCTTTTCGCCCATCGACTATCATACCTTAGATGCTGTCTGAATTTTGATCTTTTTAAGGCCTCAGTGTTGATCATAATGGGGAGGTGATTGGAACCTATACTTGGGATGACTTGGACTACAGCCTTGGGAAAGCAGTCAACCCACTCTTTGGACCCTAGACCTCTGTCAAGCGTTCCATGATTTGTTGTTGCCCTGCTCTCCTATTACTCCATGTATATCTGGGACCCTTAAAGCCCAAATCAATTAACTCATTTTCATATAGGAAGTCTTGGAACTCTCTACCTTCACTACTGGACCATGGTTGACCACCCTCCTTTTCAGTTGCCTCTAGTATGGGGTTAAAATCTCGTAGTAGCACTATAGGGTGGTTAGATGATTTTATTCTGTCTGTCAGTACTCGCCACTGAGATCGCCTTATACTCTGGTCTGTGTTTGCATAGACTCCGATTGCCTTCCACTTCATATCCTTATTAGTGTCTTCTATGTCTATTTCAATGAAAAAATCTACATACATCACCACAGATACTAGAGCTTCCTCAGACTATAACACGCTCGTGCCACCCCTCGCTCCCTTTGCATCAATAGATAGGCCACTTTGAAAGTTTAATATCTTTTGATCTTCTCCATTTTATCCTTTCCGTTTTTAGTTTCAAGGAGGAACATTACTTCTGGGGAATGGTTATTTGCAAGCCTTTTCAGGCCTTGGATTGTCAGGGGGTTCCCCGCACCCTGACAATTCTAGGCCATGATCCTCATTTATTGGATTGGGACCGCTCCGGGCCGATCGCCTCCACCCTGTCTTCATTCCTCTGCACCTCTTCTTTAGGCCTCTTAGTCACCGCCTGCCCTTGTTTTCTAGTAGGGATTTTTCTTGTGATCTTATCTGTCTTTGTATTTCTTGCATTTGGCCCAGAGGGGGGGGGGGAGGCCTTGCGTTTCATTTGGGATCTCTGCCTCATGTCTAGCTCTTCTCCTTCTACTGTCTCTTCCTTCCTTTTTTGGCTGGTCATAGTTGATTATCTGACTTGCATTTTGCCTCCCTTCTCCATCTATTTTCTGGGACCAATTGGTTGGTCCCACTGCTATCCCCTGTTCCTCATTTCCTTGACCAGTATCTGTTGAACTTGTTCGACCCCAAGGATCTGGCCCCATCACATGCTCAGCTGGGTTCACTGGCGGTGGCATCATGGCTAGTGGGTAAGGTTGAAAACCTATTGGGTTCATGTAGCTAGGTGGGCCACCCTGCCTCCAGATCGTGGTCGAGTAAGCACCATCCCATACCAGTGTCCAACTTGGCCATCCTACCTGTCTAAATCCCAGCTGCTGACTTGCCACTTTGTTCTTGTCTCATCCGTCACTGGTACCGTCTCGAGCCCGCTAAGGGTCTACACTCTGGTTTCCTACTGCCTCTATGATCAGTCCAATTCTAGAGTGTGCCGCCAACCTGTTATCGATGTAGCCATCCTGGCCGATCTGACCTGCTTCTTCCCCCAATGTTTTTGATTTGGATCCTATGTTCTCCAATCGTTCCTCGGCCTGAGAAGAGTCTTTCCCTGGTGATTTTGCTCCGGCCTCCGGGAAGCCTGTTTCCCTTTCTCCTGGGACCATGTAGGAAGAGCTGGTTTCCTCTGTGTCTCTAGACTTTTTTTGTCTACCTCCTCCATTACGCGCTGGGCCCGTCACAACTTGGAGCCAATCTCCATAGGGGGTTTTGCCATCTGTAGCGCATTCTTCCTCATCCTTTTTAAAGCTGTAGAAAGCTATTTCATGGTCGTTCCGGCCACATGCGTGGCAGAAGATGGGCAGGCTTTCATATTTAATCGTGACCCATGCTGGTTGGCCTCCTCCTTTTATCTGAAATCCTCTCACCAGGGGTTTATCAATCGTTAACTCAACACGAGCTCTCATGAATTTGCATTGCTCGACTCCTTCACGTTGGATGTTGGGTTCGACTTTGATAACCTTTCCAGCCTTCTTTGCTACTAGGGCCATTATACCTGGTTCACGACGGTCCAATGGGAGACCATGGAATTGAGCCCATAGCTTAGTCTTGTTAAAGACAAGTGGGTTACCCTCACTCCCATAATCCTAGGGCTTCACAAGAAATAGATGGTTTTCAAATAACCAGGGACCATTTTCCAAAACAAACATTTTGGCTCTTTCATCTTTGAAGGAGACCTGAAAAATATTGGGCTCCACCTCTTTGAACCTAGTCCTCGAGTTGAGCCCCCATGCATAGAGGAGACTGTCACGCAACCTTGCTCTGCTATATCTCCTTTCTGTAAGGAATTTCCCTAGGATGGTCATATGATTTTTGGCTATGCTTTGCTGTTGAAGATCAACTGGGATCGCCAGCTCCGTTTCCTCGCTTGTGAGCTTGACCGCGCTCATAATGTTGGCAATATCTTCATCCATTAAGACTCTTTTGATTTTCTGTGTCTGGTATCTGTGCCCTTTTTGGTTTCCTGGTTCCTCACGCCCTACCGCTTGCCTCCCGCTCTTGGTTTCTTGTGGAGTAATGTCTTCCTCCTCTTTTCTGGGTTTTTTCACTATTGGGGTTAGAGATCTCTACCCCCTTTGCTTTGAGTAATCTTGATCACTTTCTGAGCGCACCAAGCTCACTTTCTGAATACGCTTTGGATTTGGTTCTTCGATTCTATCAACTCCATTTGAATAAGTAATTGGAGAAGTGAAAGCAGAGCCTCTGAGTTAACCACACGTCTTCCCACTCTTCTCTAATTGACAAGCTGAACAAAAATCAGCATGATCTCTTAAAGTGACTGGTATATTACAACTCTTAAGGACTTGGTGTTAAATACGCTTGGAAGGATGGCCTAATCGCATATGCCACAGATTTTGGGAAGGAGACATGGTAAAAACAAGAGCTAAAGCATAGGAAGAAGTGGGTGTGTTGATCTGGTGAAGGCCATCTTTAAGAAGTCCCCGAAGAAGCACCGCCTTGCTACGCAAATCCTTCCCAAGACAATGATTAGAGAAGAATTTAAGAAAAACATTATTGTCACAAGTCGTCAAGTTTATATCCTCTAATCATTGGCAATATGATAAATTTCCATAGAAGGGAATTGTTTTAGTCAAGTTTGATTAACTGATTTTGGTTTAGAAGATGGCCAAAAGGAGCAATAACAGAGGCTTTAGAGCTTATAGCAGAGAATCTTCTTGATCCTTGAGGATTGATTGGAACCATGGTGTTTGGGTTGTTTGGGAACCTTTAGCCTTGGCTTTCGCGTGATGGCTCTGATAATATATGAGAATAAAATTAAAAGAAGAGTTTAAAGTATGATTGGCTGCTCACTATTTGAAGGAGCAGTTGTTGGAATTTAAAATACAAGAGAATGAATTACAACCATTGATAAAAATAACAGATGTCTCAATCTCCTTCAGCTATATTGAAAACAAATCATGATAATGATAATGACACCATGATTGTGTTGTATTGGGCTAACATAATTCTAATGAGCAACGAAATCCTAATTAGCTTTTTCAGAGAATCATCCTCAAACATAATTCATGAGCAACACAATTCTAATTAGCTTTATTAGAGAATACCCTTAGATTCTTCTAGAAGGTCTAGAGGTGATCTCATGGTACACAGTTACAACAATTTGCTACACTTGCAACTAGTGTGTTCTAACAATAATAAATGTTTTTATTAACTAGGGATTAACATCTCCAAATATTTTCAAATTTTATGTACATTATGTAATATCTCTAAATTCACGTGCATACAAAAACATTTAAAGAGGCCGTTTTATGGAGAAAAATAATAGCAATTATTATAAAGAAGCGACTTGAAATTAATACAACCGAAAAATTACTTAATTAAAATGAATAGAAATTATTGGCCAAATGAAAGTTCTGTTAAAGCGTGTTCATTAAACTACTCTAAGATTAGCCAAAGAGAAAAAAAGAACAATACATGATTTCTCAAGAGGTTTGAACTTTAAAAAAAAAAAAAACCCTCCGATAAAGTTAATGCTAAATTGAGACAAAATAATATTTATTGCCATATATAATACAAAATATTTGGATGCTTCTGACGATTTTTTTTAATTTTTTATTATATTTTTAAGAGCTCTATCTTATTTTTAATTAGAAAAAGAAATTTTATTGTTAATGATAGTTAAAATAGTAACTAATTCTCTCTGTTTTTTTTTTTTTCCAATTATTAATTTATTGCCGTCACTACTACTACTACTACTAATAATAATAATAATAATAATAATTATTATTATTATTTATTACTTTTACTACTATTAATAATAATAATAATTATTATTATTATTAGTAGTAAAATTAATGCTTTAAATTGCAGTTTTAGTAAGTAATCTCATCAGTTGGGTCATTCAATATATATATATTCTTTATTTAACGTTTGATCAACCGCTCCGTATGCCACCGAGTGAAAAGACAGAACGATTGCCTCTGCACATGCCACATTTGAATATTCAGGTCCAAAGAAATATGATCAACTTTTCGTAAAGCCAAGATTATGTGACGCGTGGCTAGTGTCCAACCTGAGTTGGCCAATTATCTATTCCCCAGCAGTGCAGCGCGGTTTGCTTTTTCTGGATGCGCCATGGCCGCTGAGGTACCATTCACAAGTTCCTCATTTCTTAAACCTTCTTCGCGGTTCACTAATCGACCAATTCTCAGCAGTCCTTCTTCACTTCAATTCACTTGTTTCTACAGACCTAAGAAACCCACCTTCTCAACTTCGTCCATCAACAAAATCAGAGCTCAAAGTATAGCAATGGCTATTGGGTATTCTTCCTGAAATCTCCCGGGAACCGCTTGTTCTCATTTTCTGAATTCATCGATATTCTGGTCTCTCCAGATTGATGGGTTTCTTCTATACTAATTCAGTTGATTTTTTTTAATTTCAATTTTTAATTTTTGAATTTTTGGGATTTGCAGAACTGTGGTGCAGGAGAATCTCCCCCCTGTTCTTGATTCCACTTCAGACCCACCTCCTGTTTTTGATGGAACGACAAGGTGTGTTTCCAATTCTTCTTAGAATTACAAATTATACTATGTTTTATATAGTCTACTAATTAGTTGAACTAATTTTAAAAGAGCTTGAATATTTTTTGAAAAATAAGAGCGATAGCAACAATCTTTATTGAATTTGACATAGAAGTTATTTGATAATTTATCACAAAATGCCTTCAATGTTGTCAATGAAAAAGAAATTAAATTTTCAGTGAGAAAGAGAGGGAAACTTTGTAGATAGTTTGTATAGTAGGAAACTAGAATTGGGTCAAGTTTCTTAGCTTAAATCTCTGTAAATTATCTGACCAGGAGCTGCTGGCTTTGTTTTTATCATGTAGGTTGTATATATCTTATGTATGCCCTTATGCACAGCGTGTTTGGATAGCTAGGAACTGTAAGGTTGTTATTCATATGTTGTTGACGTTGCTTGATTGTTTTGGGAGGTTTTTGTACTAATTTGATTTTTATTTGATTTTATTTATTTTTTGCTCAGTTCTGATGAGGTTTAGTTTGTTTTATTTTTTTTGTTTTCAAAAATGGGTTTTGGAGTGCAGGGGCTGAAGGAGAAGATACAGTTAGTTCCAATTGATCTAGAAAATCGACCAGCTTGGTACAAGGAAAAGGTCTACCCTGCAAATAAGGTAATGACTCCTATATGTACAATGGTACGTAGATAATATTTTCTATTAATAATCACTTAAAGCAACTTGCGTAAACAGTATCAATTAGGATTTGGGAGCTTCTAGGGTCTTTTTTTTTTTTTTTTCCAATATTGAGATCTCTCGCATGACTGGAATTTGAATCGTTTTGCACTTTATCAATAGGAAGGGTAGGTAACATACTATGCTATTTATCTAGTCATGCATTTGCTTTTCTGTGGGAGATTTTGTGTTGAAGAAAATAAATATACAATTATGTCACACAGCCATAGATTAATGCAAAGTGGACATTAAGAAGAAAGAAAGATTAAATCTCAAAGCCATTTTTTTTAGAAGTCATCTAAATGATGGCGTAGCAGAACCTAGGATCAACTCTAACCTTACAAGTCCTAGGATTAAATCTTTAGCCCCACAAATGATAGTGCCCAATGCTAAGCATGGGATTCACATGACCTAAGAAGAAGATTTTAAAGTTTCTTAGATGGTTTCATACAAGAAATTGACTTCTAACTTAAAAATTTTTCTTCTTAGCATGGGATTTGGGTGGCCATTGGGGGCATCTCCTACTTGAGCCACCAGGGCTTCAAGGGATTAGTAGCGTGAAGTGTGAATACCCTAAAATTTTCCCAACTAGATGTAGTTGATCTATTGAAGTTTTATGCCGATTACTTAATGCAACCCTCCTTCATCCAAGCCTGGGATTAGCTGTGGCAGAATTACCCTGAGTTCTCAAAAGGAAATAAAAATAAATAAATAAAGTCTTGTATAATTCAAACATGAGAAGAGTAAATTTGATAAAATGTTCTATAGCTCACCTTTTTAGTTATATTGGTTGCTCAAACTTTCTTGTTTGAATGAAGCTCAAAGCTATTTTG
>JAJIYU010011456.1:0-15265 GCA_030144865.1 Tinospora cordifolia
CACTCAACTCTAGAAATTAATCCCACGCTGACCACCTCTTACTAAGCACAATGCTTAAGGATATCAAAATAAAATAAAAAATATTTCCTTGTTAACAATGCCATGCATGCACGCCACCATATTTGCGTAACAGAGAGAGAGCGAGAGAAAGAGTGTGTGGGAGAGGAGGAGGAACCTGAGTCATTAATGGCGGTGGACACTTTTGAGTTTGGTGTGACAGAGCGCTTTGAAGAAGGGACGGTAACGACCTTGGGGCGAACTTGAGGGTTTACGGAACTTGCGCTGTTCCTGGTGTTGCCAGACGGTTGAGAAAACTGCTTTTCGGAGCGTAACAACGACTTGCCCAAAGAAGTTGAAGCCATTGTATCAGCACAATTCAGTGCAAGTAATCACACAAAAGAAGAGAAGGTGAGAAGACAGAGAACCAAAAAACAAAAAAGAAGAAGAGGAAGAAGAGTAGTTGAGAAGAAGAAGGGAGGGAGTGCATGGGCACTTCCATCTTAGTTAGAGGCCGGCACGATTCTCACATTTTTTCGCAAAAAATAATCCTTTTATTATTATTATTATTTAACTTCCCGCTAAGTGTTGTTATCTCATTTCAGTATTCTTTTCGGTTCGGTTGACGCTGTGGAAGCGGCAAGCAAGCAGTCACCTACTTTAACATCTAGCTTTGCGTTTTTTGTTTAAAATAGACAGCGGCATGCGCAGTTTGGCCGGCTGCAGGCGAGTAACGCTTCAAATAACGTGCATGACAACATTTGATGGCCTCATGAACCACCGTGGAAACAGCTTCCATGCACTGCAAAACTGCTGGAGATGGCAGAAAAAGAAATTTCAAACGAAAAGAAAAACTCAAATTAAGAGAGAGAGAGAGAGAGAGAGAGAGAAGACGATGATGAAAAGCTTCCACCCATTTGGGCTCGAAGGCATACCGAATGCAGGGGCCCACTCGAAGTCAGAAGAAGCTACGGTTCAAATTCCCGAGTTCCAACAAACACAGAGCTTTCTAAACAAAACTGAAAATCTTGAACTATAACATCTTTCAAGCCACAGAAAACGCTGAATTAAAACTTTCTCTAACGCATTTCAAGCCACGGTGATCATTATTGAATAGCGTGCTAATTTAACCAATAAAAAGAAACGGTATGAAAACATTTTACTTTCAAAATCACTTCACATGGACACCATAACTATGCTCAAAAAATAAAATAATAACCCCAGAACAAGCAAAAAACATAACCTCACAAGAAGCAATCGCGCAAACACTTCTAGCACTGCACAAGATTATATACCTTCCAACTGCCACACAATTACGCAAACATTAACCTGGCTGAAGTAATGGTCGCTTATACAAACACAAGATTTGCCATTCCCAGTCAAAGTAACGACTGAATGATGGATCAAGGAGCATGGATCTTCAGCTTTATAGCTACCCAGCAAAAATTTACAGTTCAAAATTTGCCTTTCTGCAGCATTTCAAGTGCCTCAGAATTTCATCATCCTCCAAGTATAAGTCTTCAGTATTTTTCATTTCCTCATAATTTTAGGGAAATATTATAGTTTCTAAAGAATATATAATAATACACATTAATTTAGGTTACATTCAACCTAAAATATACACTGTCATGAGGGTGTAAACATCATGACTCGGGTCAAGACCTCAGGTAGATAGTGCAGAAAACTTGTTCAGTCCCATCTGAAAGATCTCAAGCTGTTTTGGCATATGTTTAGGTGCTTTTGCACCACAGCAATGGCTGATCCGCGGGATGCATAAAAGCTGTGGTTAATCAAGATCCCAAGCAACTGGAGTAGACATTAAAAGATGTATCGCTCAGTGTCATCAAGCAGCTCCTCTTCGTTAAATCTTCCCACCCAAAGACTTGAGTTCTGTGAGCTTGAGTTCCACATACTTTCCAAACCTGATAAATACGGGTTATGAATACTTTTTTCATCACAAAAATAGGAATAATTTTCAGACAAATCCAAGTGAAATATGAAGAGAATTTGTTGTCAAGATTAATGTTTCCCTTCCTTTGCAGTTAGAGAAAGTGGATTATTAAGCAATAATTGAAATCATCATTTCCTTTCAAAGGAAAGGGGGACCAACGGACCACTGAGGTGTAGCAGAAAGTGAACAATTCAACATTCAGTGATCTCCTTAACTTCAGTTGAAGAGGAAAAAGTTCAATTTTCTCCTAAAATCTTAATCAACTCAACTTCATCCAGTGGCCAAACTACATCTGGAACTAACCTAACCAATCTTTGAATCAATATATAGCCAACCAAAATGACTCCCAAGTTCATTGAGTTAGTTGGATCAACGCTATCATTCCAAACCCAACAAAAGAAATTAAAGCATATCCTTCAAAAATTAAGGAACAAGACTTGTAAAGGGCATACTCTTGTTCTCGGTAAGGAAAGAAATAAAACATTTTTATTAAGGGAGAGTGAAGTATATCAACTAAGGTCATGAGCTAGCAGGGTATCAAACCCGCTGACATCCAAAACAGGGTTACAACTTTCATCAAAATTTCAAAAGGTGTTGAGTTGGAATACTGTTATAAGGATTCTTTGGGTTCCGGAGAATCCAAAGAGAATCAACAAAAGAAAACTTTCACTCCTTTTTCGCACAACTCTTCAATCTCAAGGTTGCTGGTTTTAAGAATGAATAATTGCTCTTCCCAAACAAACCTTAGAGTGGACAGCTAATGCGGTCCACTTTTGGAACAGAGTTTTATGGTCAGTTTGCGACCCCCTGGATGTTGAAGATGTCCTTGGGATGATCTTGCAATTCCTATAAAATGGAGATGATGACAGCCCGAGCAATAAAACTTGAATGGCAAATTAATCAATAAAACTAGATGAACCCAAGCAAAATTGAATCAGGTCCATCAGGTTTGCAGGTTAGATGCAAAATCCTTAATCTTCATTGGGACTCAAAAATCTAGATCACCTTATGGTGCCCTCTTGGCCTGCTCACTAAGAGCTATTTTTAGATGATCTCTTCGACTCAAATAGGCACCTTTTGAGTAATTCATAAACGTGATGTCATTCACATTTGGAACTTCAACTTTTGTGGGCTTCGAGTAACTTAACATTTGTGAATATAGCAATGCAAACATAAACAAGTAAAGAAATCCCAATCTGAGTTAGGAATCCATCGAAGTCCTTTTTGAAGGTTAGATTCTCTGGTTATGCATAGAAATAATTAGGGAAGCAAAAACAAAACAGACTGATGTCCGGGGTGCGTAGAGGTTGGTGCGTAGGCCTGAGGTGACTTTGTCCTAAAGCTAGGGGGGACATTGAGGGTAATGGCAGTAATGTGACGTGGGATCTGGGCTTTCGGAGAGCCCCCAAGGAGGAGGAGCTTGAAGACCTGGTAGTTCTGCTGCATAGACTGGAGTCGGTCCAGCTCAGTTCCCATACTGATTCATGGCGGTGGACAAAGGAGGATTCTGGGAAGTTTTCAACGGGTTCTTGTTATACTGCCTTTTCAGCTGATGATGCGATGCCAAGGGATGAGAGCTTGGAGCCTATTTGGAAAGCCAAAATGCCTATTAAAATTAAAATCCTAGCCTGGTTAATTATGCTGGGACGTTTAAACTGTATTGCCAAATTCAGAAGAAACTTCCTAACCGGTATTTATCCCCTTCTTGTTTTCTGTGCAGAGCTGCCAAGGATAATGTCCGGCACCTCTTTTGGGAGTGCGAGGTTCTGAAGGTTGTATGGTCCTCCTGGCAGCAACACCTTCCAGCCATGCCTCGTCCTCCTAACAGCACGAACACTCTTTCCTGGTTATCAGAATACACAGGTCCCTTGAAAGCTTATTGGTTTTTGGTGTTGTATGCTATATGGGCTGCTGTGTGGGAGGCTAGAAACAGTAGTATTTTTCAGAATGTTTGTATTAATGTAAACAGAATCATTGATAGATCGCATTACATGTTTGCATCTTGGATCTCTTTGGTTAAGTTGGCGTTAGGTTACCCATTTGGGGACTAGTTGCTCATGTGGGCTCCAATTTTGTATTCTCTAATGTAGTAGCAGGGGTTTGATTCCTCTTTCTCTTGTAATTTTTGTTTTGGCGACTCTATTGTACAATTTCTCTTCGGCAATGGACATCTTGTCCATATATATATGTTTCCTTTCAAAAAAAAAAAAAACAAAAAAGACTGATAATTAAGAAATGAGAACAACGTTATAGAAAAAGGTACCCAAGATCAGAGGGAAGCTTGTAGCCACCTATGCGTACACGCTTTAGAGAATGAAGCTGGCATAGAAGGAAAAGGTTAACATGTATGCTCAAGTCATAAAAACACTAAATCAAAACAATAATATTGTAATGAATCTTTTTATTGAGAAATAGAAAGATATTCATAAGAAAGGTGAAATGGAATACTCAATATCTAAATGCAGTAAAACGTGTAGCTGCAAACTAGCTGAATCATTTAATGGTTCAAAAGACTTCCAATTACATTTAACATAAATTCCATATCCAAGATCATAAGGGACGAAACAGACTCCAATTTATAGATGAACTAAATGAAAACACTATGTTACCAAGCAACAGAAAAATATCAAATTATTAAACTAATGACGTTGGTTTCTATTTGCCAAATTTAAGACCATTCAGTGACTTAGAAAGGACATACTCAACACCAAGAGTGGTGTTTATTTAATTAAATGATGTTGGTGTTTATTTGCCAAATTTAAGGCTATTCAGTGACTTAAGAGGGACATAGTCAACACCAAGAGAAGTTGTTAAACTAATGATGTTGGTTTTTATTTGCCAAATTTAAGGTCATTCAATGACTCAAAAAGGACATAATCAACACTAAAAGAAGTGTTAAGATACAAGTACATAATGAAAGCATTAGGCATTTTTGCCAAGAGATTAGAGACATTCAAGTGTGTTATTCAACTTGCAACAGGGTTGTCAAGGCAGAAAAGCGAAACGAGTCGATAAGTCTCTGTAAGGCAAGACAGGGCCTAGGAGGACTATAAAATAATTATTTAAATGTTCCTAAAAAACTATTTATTTATTCATTGGTTTATCATTCTACATATATTTATTCGTATAATATACACACTATATTAAAATAAATGATATATTATTGATTTTAACATTTTATTTAATTATTTTTAATTTAGTCTTAAAATAAAAAAAATTTTCAAGCCCAATCCTAAAAAAATAAGTTGCAATTACCTCCTTAGAGCGCCTAGGTGGTGGCCTAGGTGCTCACAAGGCCTAGGCCTGCCTAGGCGACACCTTGACAACACTGGCTTCTAACAAAGGCTTACTGAATTAAAAATAAAAATAAATAAATAAATAAGATTGAGAATTATCAAAACTGACCTCAAGTCCAGCATTTTTCACAAGCTCCCGCACTTCGTGGTTCCTTCCTTCATGAACCTACAATATCACTGGAACTTTCAGAAATGAAAATATTGCAAAAATCACAAAAAATTGATTTTAAATGTCAAATCTCATATTAATAAACCTGGGCCTATCTAGAGTTACAAAAATGTATGGTAAAAGTTAAATTAATAGAAGCCCATGTGACTATGCCTACCAAGTAGCTCCATAATTTGCCAAGGTCCAGTAAAACCTTCACAAATAACATGAAGACAATATAAATGACATGTTTAAAATGACAATACAGTTTCTACTAACTTTAGATTTGTGGAAAGATGGACCTTTTTCAAGGAATTCTTACATCGTTCATCCAAAAGCTAACATGTACTATTGAAGTTACTCCTGAAGTCCCACTTCTAAAAAATAAAATAAGAAAGTGATTAGCTTGATTGGTTGCCCAATAATTGATACTTTAACAATTGGGAATATGAGCTTCTAACCATTGGATTCCCTCCTTTTGGTTGCAAGGCATTCTGTGAGTAAAATGTTATTTACAGAGAGTAAAGTAATAAATACTTCATTCATGGAACTGCCCCAAACCACCCCAATGAGCCCAACCACGTGACTACCACAAATGGAATAAACCACATCGAGCAGTCAGCAACCACCAGCCAATGAAACTAACCTCTGCGCTCAAGGTAAAGGGAGAAAGGGATTGTATCATCCTTTTTAACAGTCAGATCAATGAAGAAACAAATTTCTACACTTCTCAGCTTTTTCTTTAACATGGAAATTTATAAGATAAACAAGTGGGCCTTTTCCAGAACCAGCATAGACGGAGACCTCGTGCACCAGGCTATCGTTTTCTTTTTTATACAACTTTTGTTCAATAACATTTGTGTATAGAAATAAATTAAACATTCACATATCACAGTCCAGGACTTTATAACATATAATTTTTCCTTCTTTCCAAGCTTACTCCAGAAAAATGATCACCGTATTTGGTACAACTCTATTTCTATCATAACACAAAGAAAAGAACGAACCAGTAATCTCTACTGCAAAGACTAAAAATATACTCTCTCATTACTCATTAGTACTATTTGTTTCCAATAACTGGTCATATTTTGTGGAACTAATTGATGGAGCTTTTTCTCCAATAAAATCAAGCACAGCAAGAATGGATCAAGTCCAATGTAAAGACAAAGTACTTTTTTCCTTAAACCAAACAAAAAGATGATGGATGATCTAATTTTGCAAAGTTTTGGTCGTATGGCCCAGTGCAAACCCATAGAAGTGTAATGGTAGCAAATGATTTCCTTTAAATCAAGCAGCATTGCATACAATTCTCACCTAGCTAGAGTTTCAACTATAGACAAATGATGCAACCCCTAGCAAGGGTTTTTTATGGAAAGGAAACATAGATATGGCGCATATTAATATAGAGGAAAATGTGGCACAGGGATGAGGTCTCCCTAGCAAGCATATTTAGCGTGCATTATGTTTGCACTAATTAGCAACTGCATTATCTTTGAATAAAGCTTCATCCAAAATTCAAACATTCTTAAAGGCCGTAGACCTTTGATTTAATAGTGAACCAAATAAATAACTAGTCAACATATTGACCACATTGCTTCAAAAACATATTCACTGGGCTTCAACAATTTATAAGCTTCAAAATGACTACATTGCTTCAATAAGGTTATACACTGTGAAAAAGAAATAAAAAAGTCAACTGAGAATTTCGGATCCAATAATCCAGACCAGGTGGAAAAAGAAAAAAAATTAAAATAAAACAAAATAAAAAGGGAAGTAGATAACGACGACACTATCAAATGGTCTGTTACCACAATGCGCAGTCTAGGCCTTGATATGCCAGGCTGTTGTGGCAGTAGTTCAACAGAATCTGGAACACAGTGGGTTCCTTCAATAATTGTGCCTTCGCTGATGGCTAACAAGTGTCGCTTGCTGACAGTACCATCTACAGCTGCAATGTATCTATAAATCCAGGAAAATATGCATCAGCTGCTCAGGATGATATGATAATGGCATTTGCACCAGTAATTATACAACTAGTGCAATATTTCACAATCAATAAACCATCTCCAAGAAAGAAAGTACTCTAAATAGCCTAAATAAACATCAAATATCAGTATGATCTAGCATGGAGGGTGAATTCCTTGGCAAGGAAACTCTAACTAGTCCAATTCAAATGCAAATAAGTAAAGGTATAAGAAAAAAAAAAGAAAGAAAAATTAATAGCAATCTTACTCCTTTGATAAATTAGATGATGGATGTGAAATTCTCTGTGCAAAATCTCCTGAAAACATTAGAACTCAACCGTAAGCATCGGAAATTCCTCTTAAAGTTCCCGAGTATTTTGTAGCATGCCATACATACCATCATTGGTGACGATAATCAACCCAGTTGTAGCAACATCTAGACGTCCAACAGTAAATAGTCGAGGCTTTGGAAGTCCAGGATGAATTTTATCCTGGAAAAGCAGCGAATGCAATTACTGGCAAGACATCGGAAAAGGACTACAAAATGCAAATAATTCTGTGTCCAAGCAATGATCAGTGCATACCCAACTCTTTAAATAATCATCAAACAACAACAAAACAGACTTGGATTCCTTCTCTCCGCATGAACAAATGTATCTGTTAAACATTGACGCAATCAATTGTCCAATCAGATGAAAGCTCATAGTTCATAAGCAAAGACTTCATACAGTAATACAACCGTTAACAAATAAAAAACAAATAAAAACAAAAAACAACACAACCTAGCATCAGGTTTTTTTTTTTAAAATGACAACACACCCTTTCGGTTTGTTCAGGGCTAGATACACCTTAGGAGGCAGCTTCTTAGAAATGCGATTTCCGTTAACATAAATCATATCCCTCGCTGGGTCAACTCGTGTCTGCATAACCGACAGCATTATTTATAACCACAAATACTGAATGTCAAGTCAAAAAGAACTAAGAAGAGTGACAAAGAAAGAAAGAAGGAAAGAATAGATAATCAAATACTCCCCACGGACTAATTAAAATGAACACAAATCTCATTTTAATCAAAAACATTCCCAAAAAACTGGTCAAATAATATATAGTACCCTAGGCTCACAGAAGAAGACGAATAGATAATCTAAATGCTGAAATACCTGGGGAGTATTGCACACGGAGCCGTTAACAGTCACACGACCTTCAAAAATAAGCTCCTCGCTCCCTCTTCTCGATGCAACTTGAATAAATAAACAATAATAGACGAATTCAAAACAAAAGAAACAGGAGATAGAAATCGAATGTTTCAGACATCATACATACAATCCATATGATCCAATAAGAACTGAACTGAAACATTCAAAGCCTTGCAGATTCTTAAATCTTTAAGACATCTGCTAGCAGAAATTTTATTAAACTGTTACCTCCGGCAGCGGCAAGTACTTTACTAAGCCTCTGCGGTGAATTCCTGAAATTCTGATTATAGAACCTTCGAGCAGCCTTCGAATGCTTAGGCTCCGACGTCGATACCCCCTTCGCATCACTCGGCGCCTTCTTCTTTTTCTTCTTCTTTGACGTCGTCTCCGTCACATTATCCACAGCATGGTGAAATCGAGCCGGAGGAGTCGACTGAATCTTAAAATTGCCATCTTCGCCGCGGACGATCCATGGGATAAAAAGCGAGTTGGTCGCGTGCAGGAGATCGGACCGTTCCGGCTTCTGTGAGTAATCCAAGCTCGATCCTGATTCCGACTTTAGGGCTTCCTCGGTGGCCGAACCAAAGGATATGTTGAAATCGGTTGAAGAAGATGACTTAGCAGAACAGCTGATTGAGGAAATTCTTCTAAGATTTCTGAAAGTGAGATGAGGTTTGGTGAACACCGAGGACGATATTTGGATCGACGAGACCGCCACGGCCGCTGCTGCAGCTGCCGCCATTGAAGCGCTTCGTTTCTTGCTCTTCCAGGACTCTTGCTAGAAAAAGGCAGCAAGAAGATTTATCCGTCAGAGGTTGTTAAAAACGTTTGTTTACAGAACCCAAAAACGAAAGCTTAAACACCGCCGTTATTACGTTCGAAGAGTTAAAACTACTGATATCTATAGTCTGTGATTGGCGCTCGCGCGCCTGTTTCCAAAATGTGATCTTCATTGGATCGATCAGATCAGCGTCAGACGGGTTCTGATCTATTTTATTTAAATGTGATTTACTGGATCACAATTTTGTTGACACAACCCAATTTTCACTCTCCTTTCATATTTGATTGAAATGTATCATAATTATACTGTTTGTTAAATTAGTTAACCTATGATTACACAAAAACGTTGCTCTTGAAAATCCAGAAAAATGTGGGGTTTATCTAGTAGGTTAATGGCTTTTTTGGGCACAAATCTTGCTTTAGGTCATCCGCACCACAATGAAAGGAAGTCGGGATGGAGCTACAAAGTATATGATTTACAAAAAAATAAAATAATATTACTTGTAAGTGTCATAAATAAATATATTAAATATCTTAATATTTATTATTTTGTAACATCTAAATCTCATTATTTTAAATTAATAAAATTATTTAAATATTTTTAATTATATTTATTATGATTGATGTAATCTTTTATACCAAAAATTTATATAAAATGTCTTATATCTCATAAAAATGATCAACAAATAGAATAACTTTTTATAAAAATTTTCTTTTCTTTTTAGCGCTCTTCTGTAATTCTTTTTTGTCTCTTTAGATTTCTCATGCAATTTTTAATATTTTTTACTAGTTTTAATTAAATTTACAATATGTTATTAGCGCGGTCTCACTTTTATAAATAAATTTTGAAGATCAAATAAATTACTTTCCAAGAATCAACAGCTTGAAGATATATTATTTTTATAAATTTAATTATATATGATATATCTACATGTATTCCTTATTTATTTCTTTTCTCCTCGCACAAACAAATATTTTTATCTTGTAAGTTAATTTTTTAATATCATTTCCAGCCACCTAATTTTTGAAAATTTTTCTATATTAAATATTTTATTTTTATTTTTACAATTATATTAAACTATATCAATTTTTTTTACTTTATTTTGCGCATATAGTATGATTTTTATTTCTTGTAATAGTTTGATGTGAAATAATATATTAACGTAATTTTTAACATTAATTTTCAGTAACTAAATATTAAAATAAAATTCTAATTATATTTTATTTTTCACAATAATTAAATCTATATCTATGCATACATATATGCATAAACACATATTCTAGAACGCATGCCCCAACCTAAAACTTCATGCAACCCGACCTGGCCATGGTTTGTTGCAGGCTTTATCCGCAGGTACGTGGAGTTGGGACATTCCAAACCCATTGTAATGCGATGGGTTTTTTTTTCTTTTTTTATTTTTATATTTTATTTTTTATTTCAGTACTCATAAGGGGTATTTAAGAAAAATCTTCTTGAAGGAATACTATTTAATGGAAATTTTTTTTTTAATAATTGTTTAATTGAACGTAAAAAATTTTATAAAAGTTAATCATAAATAATTATTTTTAAAATTAGTGTAGACAAACTTATCTCGTTACTCAGGCTGAAAAATATTCTGGTGATAAAATCGTAGGCGATAAACATTTTTTAAAACTTTTTTCTCACTAATGACATTTTCTCAAAAACAAAAATTTAATTTAAAAAAAAATCAATTTTTTACTAACTAAACACACCTCCTCCGTCAAACCCCAACACTAAAACATAAAAATAACTCTCCTTCATTTTTCATTTTCCTGCTCTTCGTTTCTTCTTGACGCGAGAACGGCTACACCTCTTGCCTCCCTATTTCCAAATTTTCTTCTTTAATCTTTTATCTTCATCCTTCAATCTCTAATATCTAGTCTCCTAAATTATCACTTCTTCTTCATCAAACCCTCTTCAGAACTGTCATTTATTCTTCATCTTCTTCTTTAATCTTGTTCGTTAAATTGTTGTCTTTTTTACTTCAATATTCTTTAAGTTCAAGCAATTTCTTGTTAGTTCACTAAAGTATTTTTTTTCCTATTTATTTTTAGATTTTTAAATGTATTTTGGTTCTTTTTATGTGCATTTTGTTCTTCGGTTGCTGTATATTTTTTAACAAGAAAATATGATGCTCGTTTTTTTGTTTTTATTTTTATTTATTTTTGTAAAGAACCAGATGTTGGATAATTAGGAAATTTATGTAGATAATCTATTATAGTTTCACATATCAAAATTGAATAACATTGATGGAATAAAAATAAAAAAGAATAAACACCCATTGACAGAAGATTACTAGTATGCAATATCTGAAGACAGAATTTCATCTCTTCCCTAGTGCTTGAAGATCAATTCGGCAGTTGTCTCACAAGACTTGACTATCTAAACAATTCGAAAGCACTACAAATTGATTCGGACAAATTTAAATTCTATATTTTGATCTTGTTAATTTGAAAAAATTAAGTACCTTTAACAATGAAAAATATTTTATTTATAAAACATGATTAGGCAGCTTTGAAAAGTTGCAACTTTTCATAAAACAATTATTAACTGTCAAAAAACTGTTTCCAACAGTTATAATTCGAATTAAAAAAATAAAGTTTCAATGACTTGACTTTGATTCCAACTAGTTTCTTATTTAAATTGCATAGTTATTTATATATATACAATTAACTTATGTGCCTATAACCTCTATTTTTTTTCTATTCAAGTTAGCATTCAATTGGCTTCTTTTTAATTTTAACTAGTTTTGTCTATTTTTCCTATATAGGACTATTAATTTCTATTCAAACCCCTTTTTTACTAACACTAGATCAATAGATTTTATACAACATTCGCTTTATCTTAGGCCCTTGTTGAAGTTTTTGAGGAGTATCTACCAGAGCAGAGGCTTCATTGCTCTTTCTCGGTCTTTTATCTCTATTTTGTAGAATTAGCTCTCTTTATCATAGGCATTTGTATTTTAACTTCCATATACTCATAGTATTTGTTCTTCTTCAATTGGCATTATAATTCAAAAGACACATGTAAGGATAGAGCAAAGTTTATCTTGCATTCAAGGAAACTTTGTGTTTGTACATTGAAATTTGTCTATTTAGTACTTAGAGATTTATTTCTACCTTTACATGCAATTTCATGGCTGGAAATTTGCTTGATCCTTCATATATTCTGTTTCATTTATGTTAGTATCTTTTATTGATTTTTGTATTTGTTAAATGCCAAGTTTGGAGGGAAATCTCTTCTTACTAGAAGATGGAGACTGGAGTTGAGGAGTTATCCAACATGGTAGACTTACCTATGAACCCCTACTTTGTAAACTTATAAGTTATAATTTGTAAATTTATATTATATGATTTTGATTTGAATAGTGGGCCTTAGGTTTTTGACTCTCATTCAATTTGCAATTTTTTTTTTCTTTTTTTATGCGTGTGAACATTTGATTTGCAGGTGAAGATATAATTTTAATTTATAAGTTATAATTTTTTGTCTATAATCATTGAAGAGATGAGCCAATACATGACTTTTATAATTATTTTAGTTTCAATTTTGATGAGTTTGGCTGTTTTCTTTCTCCTTTTTTTTTGGATTATATTTATAGGGTCGGATATTAATTGTGTTTATGTGTCATGTTTAGTTTACTTATAGGTTTTTTTGTATGATTGAGTTATATTTTTTTAAACATCTACAAATTAGATTATTAATTGATTTAGTTTTATGTGATATTGCAACAAGTTAAGCTTTATCACGTAATTTTTATTAGTATACATTTAAAAATATTTAAGAATTATTTTATTTTTTATACAATTTAAATGTTTTATGTTAATTTTACAAATAAAAAGTTGAGCTGTAAATATTTTTAAAAGGAAAGATTGCAAGGGTTATAAAAACAAATAAAATTAAATTTTTAATTAGCCTAAAATTTTTTTTTGGAAATTACAAAAAATGTCAAAAAAATTAAATTTATTCTTATTAATGTATGTGCCTTTTTTACAAAGTTTTATGTATAACATATATTTTTAAACATTATCAAATATATCATAGTATATATAACTCAGCACAAAACAATAACAAAACAGTAAGCACGGTTTAGCTGCAGTGGCTTGCTCTATCTGTTCACACAAAAAGTCATTGTCGTAGACTACTACAACTTATGAAATTGGTGGCAATAGGAACCTTGCCATAAAAGAAGACTTTTGTGTTTCGTTTTGATTTTGATTCGTTGCAGCCACTGCTATTGTTGTTGATCCTATTGGGGGGATGTATTATTTTCTTTTAAATTTCATTTCTTACTTTTATTTCTCTCAAACTTGTTGTACTTATTGTTAATACATCTTGATTTCTTGATTTCATACAATATATATAGGCTAAATATTGTATTTAAATAATATAAATGAGGGTTGATGAATGATCGTTGTTTACTGTAGCTGCAGCTGGTTACGACGTAACTGCTGCTTGTTGTTATTAGATAATTTAGATTATAACTTTATCATCCTCCCATAATCTAAAATATCTGAATTACATTAATTTATCTCATAATTTAAATTTTGCACACACCTAATGGATGTTTTTGTTGGTGCAACAGTTGTTGTTGTTTGCAACTGTATTCCCCCAGTTAGTTCGCCTTTTTTTTTGTTTTTTCTTTCGAGTCTTCTTCTTTCTTGGATTCGAAGTCTCTTCTTCTTTTCTTCCCCTTCTTTAAGGTGGAATATATCGACATTCTTTTCTTTCTTCTTTTTCTCTTTTGTAAGGAGAAACATACCTCTTCCTTTTTAGGTAAATTTAAACTCCTTGTCCTTTTTTTTTTGCGTGCAATGATGGAGGTCTCCTTTTAATATTCCTGTTTAAGGATAGTGCAGCAAGTCAATTGATGATCAACCTTTTTAATTTGTCTCCTTTTTGTATTTTTTTTTTATTTTTTTAACCTCTATTTTTCAAAGCACCACCATGCTCAAGCCAATTATCATTTCCTTGAGCCTCACAGGCCCCACCACTTTCTTCAAAGCACCACCATGCTTTCTTCATATCACCAATGTGCTTTCTTCATAGCGCCACTAAGGTTAAGCCACTTTTCAAAGCACTATTATAAATTTTTTCATCCTCTTTTTTTAAAAATTTACGACACTCTTTCAGACGCTTGAACCTAGTTTTTCATTGTGGGCTAACTTGGCTTCCTTCTTTCTAGTCTTAAACTGCTGCAATGCTCTTGTGTTGCTGGTTAGACGTACTAGTGCCCTTACACCGATCTTCTAATCGTGTTTCCTAGCCAACATTCACGACCAATTTTTGCCATCTCCTTCACAGCTTCCGATATCTCTTGCACTTTTTCCTTGCCTATCTCGATCGCAAAAGATGTTGTTTTTGTAACTTTGCATCTTTGTTCGCGTCTGCTCCTTCGTCCTCAAGTTGAAGATCTTTTTTTTTTGGCCCAACAACTACTTTTCCTTCTTTCATCTCAATTTTCTGAATTATCTTTGTGCAGAGGAAAGCCCAACAAGAAAGCTTTGAAGCAGCTGAATTTTTTTGCCATTGTCGAAGAATGACTTCAAACTACAGTCCGTGGTCCAATTTCCTTCACATCCGCCAGCGCTTACGCTATCACCTTCGCGTCTTTCTTTTCTGTCTTTTGCTCATCTGTTTTGGAATTTATATTGGTAGCTCCTTCCTCTTTAGAAACCACGTCTTCTCATGTATCTCTCTCCCTCTTTCTCGTTTTTGAACTGAACCCAAACGTTATTTTCATCTCTCATTAGGTAATACTTGAATTTTTTGTGACATAATATTTGTAATACATGAAATTTTGGTGACGTAATAACCGAAAATTGAATTTAAAACACATATACGTATATATTTATATATAAATACATATATGTATATTTGTCATCAGTATGCAATTAATTAGTTATCATAGAAG
>JAJIYU010011457.1:0-15269 GCA_030144865.1 Tinospora cordifolia
AAAAGTAGCAATTCAGTTTCAAATGGTTTGAGCTTGGAAGCAACCTGCTATCTATCGATAGGCGAGAAGAGACTGCTATTGGCTGCTTCGCCCATCTATTCTTTTATGGCCAGAAGAAATCTTTCCTACTGCTATAACTTCTTCGTCTCTTTCATTTTTAGGATGCCAATTTAATAATTCGCATCTAGCATTCTCAGGAGGCAAGGATGAATCGAAAGATCATGCAGTTGTTGAATGTGAATGAAAAACCACGATTGATAAAATTGTTGAGTCGGCCATCAATGTTGCGACTTCAGTCGTTTCTATTGAAGATTAGACACCACTTCTTCCACCTCCTATAGTTAATAAAATGGGGAGGCATCCCGTTAGAGATAAACATAAAGGAAAGGAGATTGTGAAGGGACAACTATCTTGCTTAGACATCTTTCTGCTTGAAGATATAGACAGCAGTGCTATAGCTAAATTTGATGAGTGGATTCAAAAGGGTCAGTTGAAGCGTTCGAAGTAAGTTTTCCTAGATATCAAGTTTGCATTCCGAATATTATTGTTATTTATAATACATTGATATTAAAATCTGTCACATTATTTAGGTTAAATAAAGTATACCATGATCATGACAACAATCTGAATCCAACTTTTGATTTTTCAATCGTTGATATCACTAATAAGGAATGCTTTTACACATTGATCGCCCCAAGACAGCCTATCTCCTCCTCTGTAAGTTTAATTTTTTGCACTTGATATTATTTATTATAGATACTATACTGATAATATACCAACATGATACCAAAATGTAAGGTTTTGGACACTTTGCAATGTCTGTATACACATTATACTGATATGATACCAATTTCACCTATATATTTCATGTCCTTAAACTATGTTATGTTGTTTTGTATACATATTATACTGATATGATACCAATATAATCTATGTAACATGTGCTTAAACTCTGTTATATTTATTATTTCAGTATAATGAGATGTTATACAAACAACATACTTATTATGTTTTGAATGTTTCATGTTTATACAATTTTTATTCATGACCCAAATCTTTTATTGTAATTTAGAAATTTTGTATTGGCAACATGTAGATGTGATGTTCCATTACTTGCGAAGGAAAAACAAGTATGACGAATCGATTAAGATCAAGTATACAATGACAAACAACTTTTTCGATCAAAAGTTATTGTCTGTTTATAGTAGATTTCAAAAAGAGAAGAATGCATCTGTGTTAGGGGATGAGATCGTAATTATGGAGTATATGCTAGGGCACTATATGTACTGCAACACTCCGTGTTCTGATGTTGACTACATCATTTTTCGTATTAATGTTGTGGTTGCATTCCACTGGGTACTAAGTTGCATCAGCATTCACAAGGGTTGCATATATGTTTACAATTCCCTGCGTACTCATACTATTGATGTTGCGTCAATAGAAGCAGTTCAAGCTTATTCCACCATTCTTCCTTTTTATCTCGAGATGATTGGATTTTATGAACCTAAAGTTGACCAAAAGGATAGACCTGGGAAAGAGCCATTAAAGGTGCAAGTGGTTGATAATCTACCAGAGCAAGATGAGTGTGATTATAAAATGGTCATGTTTTATTTTGCTGAATGTTTTGCCACCAGAAAGGAAATTTTACTTGATTTTGATGTGGTGAGCTACAGGAAAAGGGTGGCTCTTAATCTATACTTGCATGGTAGAATGAAGTAGAATGAAGGCACCAAAAGTGACGATGAAAGATCAGGTTGATTCAATGTTGACTGGTTCTACCCCTAATTGGGGTTTTGTTGTTCTTGCCTTACTTGAAGATGACCAATTTGACTTCCTCCCTAAGTTTTCTGCTATTGCTGGGGAGCCTAAGCTAGTGCAGTCAAGCAATTTCTAGTTATATGGCCTCTCTGCCTGCACATGTAGCATCACCCTTTTCTCTTTGCTTGCTCCCTTGAGTAGGCTTTGTTCTGGCCCTATTTTTGTAGTGCCTTCTCACCACTCTTGCTTTTCTTCTAAGCCCCTTGATCTTTTTCATTCTCGAGCCTCTTATTCTTCCCCCTCAACCTTTGTTCTAGGTTAAACTCTTGTTCTAGGGTTAGGGCCTTTTCTAAGATGTCTCTGTACATCTTTAGGCCTAGAGTCCTTACAATCTTTTAGATCTCTATCTTGAGACCCTGTCCAAAACAATTGGCATTTATTCTCTCTTATCTAATATGTTCTAGTGAGAATTTGGCCAGTTCAGTGAACTTTCTCTCATATTCACCTATAGTCAGGTCCCTCTAATTTTGTAACGACCCGTGTTTTTAAGAAATTGAGTTGATGGACTCAATATGTATTTTCATGTATTAATTGATAAATTATAAATAAAAATACATGATTTTACGGGTATTGCATAATTTAATGTGTGAATTAAATGAAAATATGTGATTTTTGGCAATGGTATTAATTAATGTACGTATTAAATGAGAAATAATTGAGGAATGAAATAAAATTAAAATATTTATGTGATGAAAAAAATGAAATGAATAAAATGAATTTATGCAATAAATTAATTATTGTATTTACACATACATATACATATACATACATACATACATACATACATATATATATATATATATTGATTAGATAATGAAATTAAATCTATATGAGTAAAGATATATTGATGGTTGAGATAAATATATGTTGATTAGATAAATATAAGTGTTTGGTTGGATAAATGTAAGAAAATAAGTAGATAATGGGTGAGTTGGAGGGATAAGATGAAATGATATTATCTATGAATAATTATGTATATATTTGCATGATAAAAGTGAGGTGGTTGGATAATGAAAAAAAATAAAAGAAATAAATAAAAATAATAATAGAGATAAAGCATCTTTGTTGGATAAAAGAAAAAAAATTAATTAGAAAAATAAATGATTATCTTGATGACTCATGGGATAAGGAGACAAGGAAGATAGTTATCATGTTATTAATGCAATGGAACCCACCTTAATCTCATTCTCCCAACACCTATAGATACCCTTCCCCCCCCCCCCCCCCCCCCCCCCCTATCCCACCCCCCCCCCCCCCCCCCCCCCCCCCCCCCACACCAAAACTCTCATTTCTTGCTCGTCCCCCTTCCATCCGAGAAATCAAAAAAAGGAGAGGGGGTGGGGAAGAAAGGAAATCAAGAGAAAAAGGAAAAAGGAAAAAAAAAGGAAAAGAAAAAGAAAAAAGAAAAAGAAAAAAAGAGGAAAAGAGAAGTCGCGCATTTTTTAAAATTCGACATTTTGGGTAAATCATTTTTATCTCCTTTTTAATTTCAAATTATTATAGAAATTGTAAATTTTAAGTTTTTATTGTGACGACCCAATCAGGACTTATTGTCGTTGTTATCATCTGTGGGCCCATAGAACCCCCTCATGGCGCTCTGTGCTAGGTGGTCACTCAAAGGTATTGTTCCCCTCCCCCCTCTTGGGATTTTATTTTGCCTTCGCGAAGATTCAATCCTGGGACCTAGGGGATAAATACCCAAATCATTGGCTCAATGGTAGCGGATGTGGAATGATTTGGGTACTTATCCCCTAGGTCTCAGGATCGAATCTCCGCGGAGGCAAAATAAAATCCCAATGGGGGGGGGGGGGGGCAATACCTTTGAGTGACCACCTAGCACAAGGTGCTCTGAGGGGGGTTCTGTGGGCCCACGAATGATGGTAATAGCAACAAGTCATGATTGGGTCGTCACAGATTTAGCCAGACAAATTATTCCTGTAGCTTACTTAGTGTCGTTTCGGGAAAGAACTTTTCATAAAAAATTTTCATGAAATTTTTCTAGCTCATTTCTTCAATATTTGTGTTAGGGTCCATCATCATCATACGCCACCAACTTTTGGCTGGTCCCTTAAAGTGGTGTGTGGCTAGTGCCACTGTCTTAACCCAGTTACCTTCAACACATTCAGATGTTCTTCCATCTCTTAATACCAATTGTCCGCCGTGGTACAATTAGTTGTTCCTTCAAAATGTCGAGGGTAGAGTTTTTGTTGCTCTATTAGCAACTTTCTCTATTTCTCATCATCTAGATCCTCTTAAGCCCTATGATGTTTAGGAGCTTGGGCCACCGGTGCTGGCTGCTGAACTTGGATGGGTTCAAGCACTTGAAGCTGAGGTAATACCTGAGAGAGTATCTGGGGTAGAGCCCTTATCAATTGATCCATAACCCTCCGAGCAACTTCATTGATCATATTCTCCATTCGGGCCTCCATACCAGCAAGTATTTCTTAATCCCTCTGCTCTGTCTCGTCACAAGTAGTGGATCGAGTAGCATATCTTATTCCAACCATTGTATACTAATTTAACACCTCGTCAATATTTGCCTCATCAAACTTTTGTTCTACCATTACTCTAAATTCATGTCTCTAGGTTCTCAATTTGTTCAGTGGCCTAACAGTTTATGCTTCTAAGTTCTTTTGTTCTTGGGTACAGGATTTGGTTTCATATGACATAATTATAAACAAATCAAGCAATTTCATGCTAGCATAGCAAAATTTTTAGGCTTTCATCTAAGCTTCCACGTTCAAGTATCTCATACCACTCTACCCCTTCCACTTAGACTTTCACTCAGAAAATTGCCACACCCAAACAATCTTGCAAATATCTTAATAACTAAGGTTTTTAAAGTCCACTATACCTGACCATCTCATACTAGCCAAGCATAGAGAAACAAGTTATTCCAAAGTTACCGATCATTCACCAAATATGGTCTGTCATTCTCTGAGTCCAAGCTTCCTCCATACTACATAGAAACCAGAGATATATAATCTTCTCGATTTCGTGTCCTGACCAAACAATTTTTCTATTCTCACACATTTTCAGTTTCTAACCTATGTCCTAAAGTTTTATGCATTTGATCCACTGAGCCACCCTTGGCTACACCCATGTTTCTACCCAAGGTCTCTTTCCTTGACCTAGGGTTTCAGTCTGGTTGACTCACAACCTCTGTCTAGTCAAGATACCACCTTGGGCATCTTTTTCAACTTCTATTCAATTTCTTTCCCTAATTTTTCACCTTCTAATTTTTCTTTATAAAACGTAAGGGTCTTCTTCAACTTAAACTACTCATATAAGCTAGTGGGATAACCTCTAGATCAGGTAGCGAGACCGAAGTCTACTTAGCAATTGTGCTTTCTCAGGCAGGATAGCCCACCTCCTTTTCAATATTTAGTTTTACTTGGGATAAGACTTACCCACTATCTACTCAATTTGCAGTCTTCGTATCCAAACAAAATACTTCAAAACATATCTTTCCTTTTTGAAAATACTTTCCAAAATAGTTTTCAATTTCAAAATAGAAGGTAAAGTATTCTAATTTCAACTCAAAGCATAGGTCAAACCTAGTTGAGTTAATATTTTGTACATCTAATATCACCATTGGTATAAGATTAAACTTTTTACTTTTAGCCCAACAACTAATGTCAATGCTTGACTTTCTAATTCTAGCCCAACAACTAATGCCTAGGCTCTGATACCACCTTTGTAACACCTAGACCCCGACGCTTTCAATTAGATTTAACCACAAGGCGGGTCGGGCCTGTATTACATGACAAGTACACAACTTGACTTCTTATTCCTTTTATCCCATGCCTTATTGAGATTCAAGAGTGTTTAACCCAAAATTTATACACAAAGCTCAATAAGGCAATTACACAAGAGATGAAAGAAAACTTTCCAAATCTTTACTAATTTAATAAAAGAGAGTACATAACTCAAAACTGATAAAAGAAATTAAATTTAGCGGAAGTCTTACATTATAGATATTCAAAATTTGGCTACATACCCTTACATTCAAATATAGAAACTTTTTAAAATTAGAAACTATCTAATATCAAATTCTTTATGTAATTAAATTCCTAGAAAATAAAAGAAAAGGTGAGCACATAACCTAGTGGATCTTTTTAAAACAACCATATTACTAATTTAGGCTAACAACACATTCGAATTCAAACACTTGTAAAACATTAAGCGTTTCAAACATTATTTTGTTTATAGTTGAAGATTAGACTGAAAGGATTTCAAGGCTCCTGATGTTCATATCCAACTACCTCCTTGGAGAGACTGAAATGATTTCTTTTGCCATATTCAATGGACTTAGAGTCTCACCCATATTCTAAGCATTTTGGACTTGAACATGTGAACTAATCACAAGTAAAGAATATCCACAGTGATCCTCGTGTTCACTGTAACAGTACATGGTTCTTAATCTCAAAATCTTTTATTTAATCTCATACTTATGAATCATAAATAAAATAATTCTAGCATGTTTAACACATAAACATTCAAAGCATGAAAACAAACACATAGGATGCATCATACTTTAAAATAAACCTAAACATGCATAATCTAAGCGTGGCATGGTTTCATGATCAATTGGCATGATATACATGCAAATTTGAAATTTATATCATGTTCTTCAAACCTAAATGTGCATACTAAACTAAAATCAAGCATACATGAACATGGTATTAAACTAGACAAGTAAAATAGAGGTTCTAGAAGCCACTTCCACCTCTATTGCGAGCTTGGTTGAAATCCGATAGAGTTTCCCCTCTTCAACCTTTGGCACTCAAAGAAAACTCAGGAACACTCAATTAAACACCAAAACACTCAAGAATAGTTTAAGGTTATTCAAGGACTAAGGAGGTTGCCAAGAAGAAGGCTAGAGAAAGCAAAGAGGACTAGTATTGTATCACCTCGCCTCCCATACCCGGGCCAACTTCATCCGACGGTATATTTTTCTTCAATATTTTTGGGCCACCCAGGAGGTGGGCTAGTGTTATGTTATCATTTTCCTTCTAATTCCCATGTCTATGAGATATCCTATACACATTAATCTATATACAAAATAATTCATAAAAATTTATGACGCCATAGATTACAATGAAATAAAATAAATAAATAGGTTTGGGCACGCATACACTACAATGAATTTAAATAAAAATTTCTACATATTAAATGACTCCCATATAGCCTTGATAAGTAAATTCCTAAAATATTAAAAATGAGTGGAGAGCTATAAAGCCCAGTGAATCATCTCAAATATTTAATTTATTATTTCGACAAAATAAAACACGCATAACAAGCACTTACAAGGAATTAAATGATTCAAACAATTTATTGTCTTGGTTGTCATTAAAGATCGAAAAGATACCCCCAACATTCTAACCTTAACGAAAGAGCTACTATGTTGAACTCAGACCCATTAGAGTGAGATAGGATCAATTTCGAATCATCTATTACCTCACAACTCCTGCTTGGAAAGCTCATGGTGTAATTTTGACCTTGTGCCGGTACTTGGTTAAAATCTTTATTTAATCTTATATTAAATGTAAAACATAATATTTAAATAATTTGACAGTATGTAAACATTTCAGCACGGTAACATTTCATCATAAATTATGCATAAAAATAACCTAAGCATGCATATTCTATATAACATGCATTTAACATTAAAAATCTAACACTCTAGCAAAACTTATTTGAATTAAAATAATAAATTAAAAAGTAAAAATCATTTCACCTCAAGATCGCTTCCTTCTGACCTTTCTTTAGATCTTGTAGATCCTTTACCCTTTCTTGCACTAGATTTGTGTAGTACTCCTTTGCTACTGCTCCACTGGCTATTTATAACAGCTCAAGAAAAAAAAAGGGGACTAGAGATGTCAAGAAGGAAGCAAAGAAAGAGCAAGAAGGAATTCTAGTTATTGTTGGGATGGAAAAGAATGAAGGGGGAGAGAGGTTTATATAGGGTCTTTCGGGGGTAAATTTGTAATTTTTGGATGTTTTTTAAATAGAAAAATTTTTATTTTTATTAGTTTTGGTGGCTCCCTAAGTTATAATGCATTTTAGGGTTTTTCAGGGTTTCTCGAATTTTTTTCATGATTTTTCTCATATTTTTTTGTATTTATCTCATTTTTCTTTATATTTTTTATATTACAACGTGCATCGTGCGTGCGATGTGCATGATGAACGAATTCATGATTGTGCACCCCCAACTTCTTTTTTTGTGCTTACCATATATATATATATATATATATATATATATATATAATTAATGCATATGGTTTTATATATATGATATACATGTATCAAATATATGTGATTGATATATATATTTGCTATACATATATATATGGTTACATTAATACATTAATTACATATAATATATATGCATATGGTTGCATATAAAAAATACATATATATATATATATATCTACACCAATTAATCAATTCAAAATAATATGTCAAATATATGCATCCATTAATATATATATATATATATATGTCTACACCAATTAACTAATTGATTAACCAATTAATCAATTAAATCTTATACACATACATACATATATTTTTTTGTACAAAAATAATCGAGGTATTACATTCTACCCCCCTTAAAAGAATATCGTCCTCAGAATTAGAATTAATCTACGTAAATATTGCTTGATCGAGCATTTCTAGTAAAGAGGTTCCGGTACTTATTTTGTTTTCACTTTCGAACTCCCAAGTGGCCTCTTCTACTCGATGATGTTTTCAAAGAACTTTGACTAAAGGGATATCTTTTGTTCTCAGGCTTTGTACCTTGTGATCGAGAATCCTAACCACAGCTTCTTCATACGTGACATCATTTTGGATGTCTACCTCTTCCCAACGAATTATGTGAGAGGGATCTGGTTCATACTTCCTAAGTATTGATACGTGAATTATGTTGTGCATTGAGGATATTCGATTTAGAAGGTCGAACTCGTAGGCACATCAATTAATCTTCTTGAGTATCTCGAAGGGTTTAATGAATCTGGGTGCTAGTTTTCCTTTGATTCTAAATCGTTTAGTTTCATTCTAAGGACTGATCCTCATAAACACTTTATCATGTAAGTAGAATTCTACAGGTATTCTTATTCTATCAATGTAACTATTTTGTCTACTTTGTGCAGTGGTTAGTCTCTTCTGAATTTGTTTCACCTGATTATTCATCTCCTCCAAGAGATTTGGCCCAGTAAGAAAGTGATCCTCAAGTTCAGCCCAATAGTTTGGTGATCTACAGGGCCTCCTATAGAGAGCTTCGTATAAAGCCACACTTATACTTGCCTAGTAACTATTGTTATAGACAAATTCCGCCAGGTGTAGGTAATTACTCCTATTCTCTTTTAAGTCAAGGATGCAAGATCTCAGCATGTGTGGAGCGTCTAAATGACTCTCTCAGACTGGACATCCATCTAAGGGTGAAAAGTCATACTCATTGTGAGTGTAGTGCCTAGTTCCTTCTGTAGACTCTTCCAAAATTGTAAGGTGAAATGAGAATCTTGATCTGACACTATTGTCTTGGGTACCCCATGAAGCTGTACTATTCTCTCGCATAGAGTTTACTTAGTTTACTGACTTGGTCTGTAGATCTAATGGGCAAGAAATCTGTCACTTTAGTAAGATGATCCACAATCACCCAAACAGTATCTTCCCCTTTTTGATTCATGGGTAACGCGCTGACAAAATTCATGGCGATGTTATCCCACTTCCATTCTGGGATCGAAAGTAGTTACACAGAGGGTTTTCAATGTTTTGCCTTTACCTATTGATAAGTTAAGCACTTAGAAACATACTTAGCTACATCTTTCTTCATGCCCCTCCACAATAGGTCTTTCAGAGATTTTGTTACATCTTACTTCCTCCTGGATGCATCCTATACTTTGTCTGATGGGCTTCGTCTAGAATGGTTTGCCTACTTTGTCTATTTTGCGGTACACAAATTCTTTCTCCTAGCCTTAAGTACCTTTGGCATCCATTCTAAAGTCAGTATGCTTACCTCATTAAATTCCTTTAATCAACCTCATGAGCCATTTGTCTTTCCTTTGAGCTTCCTTGATTTGATGCAAAAGATCTGGTTGACAAGTCATATTGTATAGATAGGATCATTTTTCATTTAATGTTACGCCCATCCTAAAGTCTTCAATTAGTTGGTATGCTTCACCTTTTTCCTCCTCCTATTTGTTGAATTTCTACTGAGGGAATCTGCTACTATGTTGGCTTTTCCTGGATGGTAACAAAGTTGGAAATCGTAGTATTTGAGGAATTCCATCCACTTATGTTACCTGAGGTTCAATTCCTTCTAGTTATAGATGTATTTCAGACTTTTGTGATCTAAAAACAGGTCAAACCTCTCTCACTATACGGGTAATGCCTCCATATCTTCAAAGCAAACACTATGGTTGCTAGTTTTAAGTCATGTGTTGGGTAGTTTCATTCATGGATCTTTAGTTGTCACGAGGCATAGAAAACAACATTTCCTTCTTGCATCAAAACTGCACCCAATTTGTTCTGTGAGGCATCTGTGTAAAAAACATATGTGATGCCATGAGTCAGAGTGACTAAGATTGGGGCCAAAGTTAATCTCTTCTCCAATTCTTGGAATGATTGCTCACACTTCTCGTCCCAATTGAACTTAGCTTCTTTTATGGTCAGTTTGGTCATGGATTCCACTAATTTGGAAAAGTCTTGTATGAATCTTCTGTAGTATTCAGCTAGGCCCAAAAAGCTTCGAATCTCAGTAACCATTTTAGGTTGTTTCCAATATGTGATAGCTTCCACCTTTTCAGGATCTACAAAGATACCTTCCGCTAATACTACATGACCAAAAAATTTGATTGCCTTCATCCAGAATTCACGCTTGTTGTACTTGGCATACAGTCAGTGTCTTCTAAGTGTTTTCAACACGATTCTCAGGTGTTCTAGGTGTTCCTCTTTCTACTTGGAGTATATTAGGATGTCGTCAACAAATACCATAAAAAACTAATCAAGGTATTGCCTAAATACACAGTTCACCAAGTCCATGAATCTTGCCAAGGCATTGGTTAAACCAAAAGGCATTACTATAAACTTGACGTGGTCATATCAGGTTCTAAAAGCCGTCTTGTGAATGTCTAATTCACGAATCCTCAACTGATGATACCCTGACCTAAGATCAATTTTTGAGAAATGAGTGACTCTTCTCAGTTGATCAAATAGGTTGTCTATCCTTGGTAAAGGGTACTTGTTCTTTACCGTCGCTAGATTCAACTTTCGATAGTCGATGCAAAGTCTCATAGATCTGTCCTTTTTCACGAACAACATTGGAGCTCCCCAAGGTTATTCACTTGGTCTGATAAATCATTTCTCCCAGAGCTCATCTAGTTGAGTCTTCAACTCGATTAATTCTACTGGTGTCACATGGTATGGAGGTATAGCTATGGGATTGGTTCCAGGTTGGAATTCAATCTTGAACTCTCCGTCTCTAGTTGGTGGTAGTCCGAGTAGGTCATCAAGGAACACATCTTCGTAGTCTTAAACTACTTCTAGGCTCCTAATCTCTTTCTATCCTTTAGAGTCCTCTTCTAAGAGTTTATGGAGGTCAACTTTCTGCCTTAAGCAGTTCAAAATGGCCATCATTGGGCTCCTAGGCAACCTATGAATATCACCATTGATTTTAAAGGCTTCTCTTGAGGGCAACATTATCATCACTCTTCTCTTGGGACAGTTGATTTGTGTTTAATACTAATCTAACCAGTTCATACCCAATATTACATCATACCTAGAGATCGGCTGAAATCAGCTTATCCCCAAATCTATGATCACATGCACATATCCTTTTTATAGTGGTAGTAGTTCCTATAGGTGTGGATACATTCAAAGTTACAGTCAAGGTTTTTGTTACTAGTTCCAACCTATTAAGCAGTTCTTCTGAAATAAAGGATTTCATAGCACCCAAATCACAATTTCACAGCAACATTAAATAATAGAAATGTACGTTCCACCGCGGGGACTTGTTCCTCAACAATTGCAAACACTCGAGCCTAGTTCTACCCTTGGTTGTTGTTTGGTTGAAGTTGTTGCAGTTGAGGACATCCATTCTATCCTCTTCTCTGTTGTTGTTGTGGGGCCTAGACTTTGGCAGGACAGAACCTCGCCAAATGTCGTGGTTGGTTGCAATAATAACACAATCCTTATTGTTTGCTTGCCCTTTCATTCTTCTTTGTTTGGCCTTGCTTGCTGTAGGGCCTACGGTGCCCTATTTCCACCATTTTGTTGTTGAAATTTTGTCTCTTTTGAGGTCTTTGATGGTCTTTGCGATCTCCTGACCTCTTATTCCTGTTCTTAACTTCCATTCGAAGTTCAATTCTTATTCTAAGGCCAATGTCATGTCTACGACTTCTCTATATGTCTTTGGGCCTACTATCCTTATTATCTTCCGAATCTCAATTTTGAGATCTTGAGTGAAGCAATTGAACTTCATCTTTTTTCTCTAATCAATTAAGGTGAGAACTTGGCCAATTCAATAAATTTAGCCGCATACTCAGCCACCATCATATCCCTCTGGTTCAGCCTAACGAAGTCTTCCTCAATCTTCGTCAGTGTTGCTTCAGGGAAAAACTTTTAGTAGAATATCTCCCTGAACTCTTCCTAGTCCATCCCCATCTTTACCATCCACCACCAACTTCTAGTTGGCCCCTTGAATTGATGGGTAGCCAACGCCACCCTACTAGGACCATTTACTCTCAATACATCCAAGTGTTCTTCTTTAACTCTAGCAGCATGTTTCTACGCTCACTCTCTTCTAGATTCTCTTGCACCTCCTAACAAGCTAGAACTTCGAGCATTGGTACTAGCACTAGCTGCTACACTAGGATAGGTTCCTGGACCTACGACTGTGATGTCACCTGAGCCATCATCTGAGGTAGTGCCTCATGATTTGTTCCATAACCCTTCTTGTGACCTCTATCAGCATATTCTCCATCTGGGTCTCAGCCATGTTATTTGGTACTTCTTGCCCTCGAGAGTCAGTCTTGTTAGACGTTGTAGCCTTGATAGTGTATCTTCTCGGTTCGGCCATTTATCTACAAATCAAGTCATTTTAGTACTGATTCTCGCAATTTTGCCTCGTTTGTACTATCATGACTCTAGATTCAGGTTTTTAGGTTCTCGATTTGTCTAGTGCCTAATAGTTTATTCTTCTAAGTTCTTTTGTTGTTGGGTACAGGACTTGGTCTCATACATGCATATTCAAGCAATAAGATCATCATACATTCAATCATTCAATAATGCAAGTTTACGCTAGCATAGCAAAATTCTAGGCTTCCGCCTATGCCTCCGGGTTCGAGTGTCCCATACCACCCTTACCCATCAACATAGACTTCCACTCAGAAGTTTCACTATACTCAATCAATTTCACAAATGTCTTGATTTCTAAGGTTTTCCAAGCTCCACTATATTTGACTGTCTCATACCAGCCAAGTATAGGGAAACAAGTTCGTCCAAAGTCATCGATCATTCACCAAACATGGTCTATCATTTTTCAAGTCCAAGATTCCTCCATAGCCTTAAATTCCTATGCGTCCCATACCACATAGAAACCAAAGATACAGGATCCTCCTGATCTTGTGCCCTGACCACATAAGTGTTTTGTTTCCATACGTTTTCACTCTCTAACCTATATTCCAATGTTTTATTCATGATTCATTATGCCACCCAAGTTTTCGCCTAAGGTCTCTCTCCTAGACTTAGTGTTCAAGTCCTGGTTGAGAAGTTCTTTTGTCGAACCGTCAACCTTCGTCTACTCGCTATACCACCTTTGGCATCTCCTTGAACTATACTAAGTTCCTCACTCTTAATTACCACCTCCTAGTTTTCTTTCGTAGAAGATAAGTGTATTCTTCAACTTTGACTACTTGTATGAGTTGGTGAGACAACTTCCAGATCGGATGACAAAACCGAAGTCTACTTAGCAACCTTTGTCATTAAAGACTGAAATGATACCCCCCCCCCCCGCCCCCGACATTCCAACCCTAGGGAATGAGCTATTGTACTAAACTTAGACCCATTAGAGTGAGGTAGACACTCTGTTACTTCACAATTCTTGCTTGGAATGCTCACGGTGCAATTTCGACCCTATGCCAGTACGTAGTTAAGATCTTTATTTAATTTTATATTAGATGTAAAAACATAATATTTAAATAATTTGACAGTATGTAAACATTTCAACAGGGTAACATTTCATTGTAGATTATGCATAAAAATAAACCTAAGCATGCATATTCTATGTGACACATTTAATATTAAAAATCTAACACTCCAACAAACATTAATTGAATCAAAATAATAAATTAAAAAATGGAAATCATTTCACCTCAAAATCACTTCTTTCAGTACGTAGTTTGCACTAGATTTGTGCACCACTCTTTTGTTACTAGTCCGTTGGATGTTTATAATAGCTCAAGAAAAGAAAAGAGACTAGAGATGCTAAGAAGGAGGCAAAGAGAGAGCAAGAAGGAACTCTATTCAGTTCTTGCTAAGATGAAAAAGAATAAAGCGGAAGAGGGGTTTATATAGGGTTTTTTAGAGGTAGATTCGTGATTTTTGGGTGTTTTTTAAATAGAAAAATTTTTATTTTTATTGATTTTGGCGGATCCCTAAAGTTATAATGCATTTTAGGATTTTTTTTAGGACTTCTCAAATTTTTTTCGTGATTTTTCTCGTAGTTTTTGTATTTTTTTATTTGTATATATTTGCTATATATATGATTAATATATGTTATATGTTAATATATATCAAATATATGATTTATATATATATATATGGTTACATTAATACATTAATTACAAATAATATATATACATATGGTTGTATATTAAAAAAATACATATGCATATGTCTACACCAATTAATCAATTAATTGATTAATTGATTAATGCATATGTCTACATCAATTAATCAATTCAAAATAATATGTCAAATATATGCATCCATTAATTATATATACGTCTACACCAATTAATTAATTGATTAACCAATTAATCAATTAAATCTTATAAAGATATATACATGTATATTTTTGTACAAAAATAATACAAGTATGTTCTTGCTTTGGGACAAGGAAGAATGAGAGCATTAGGGGGGTTTATATTGTAATACCCCAGAATTTTGTCAAATAATTAAATAAATTAATTTTAAAATTCTTTTGGGTACAAATTGTGGGATGACACATGAAAAATAAAATAAATTAGAAATATAGTGAAAATTAAAACAAATAAAACATTAATTTGATAATTAAATGAAAAATTAAGGTTTAGTAAAATTATTCATGAAATTTAAGGAATTTCTTAAGAAATAAATAGAAATAAAGTATATACACATATTGGCTAATATGTGAATAAATAAGGTGTGTGTTAGCATAAATAAATGTTAATATTACATATTAGGGGAAT
>JAJIYU010011458.1:0-15289 GCA_030144865.1 Tinospora cordifolia
GTCGCTCGTAAAGTAACACCGGCCCGACCCGCCGTCTGGTTTAGTCCACCGTCAAGGAAGAAAAACGGTGGATGGTCCAATGCTTGATGACACGGGGGTTGGGGTGTTACAGAACGCCAAGTTCACAATCTGGGAAGTGGGGTTAATCCAAATGCATAGTTCCAATTTTGAAAATTAAAATAACCGGGAAGCTGGGTTTGACTTGGAACATTCATGATGAAATCCATCACTGCGCTGGTATGTAGTTACAATTTTTATTAATATTTTTTTAGTGACAAATCACTCTAATGATGGATTAAATCAAATGTATAAGCATGTGAGCGTCATAAGTGTGGTAAACACCACAAGCATGTTATTCCATATAGCATAGATCACAAGTCATGCATCATTACTCATATACTCTATGCATGCATATTCAAGACAAAGTACAACATGTACAAAGCATAGCATGCATGTTCGCTTCAAGATATATTCTTGGGCTAACAAACATACATACATATATTACTTGAATCAAAATAATAAGTTAAAACTTAGAAATCAACTTCGCATTTGATGCTTAATTCCTTCTTAGTCCTTGTGTTGTTATTTCAAGCCTTCATTGAGCCTTTAACCTTGAAGATCAAGATTTGATACATTATTATTTGTGATTTATGTGTTTCTAACATCCCTATATCATACTCTAATGATGTCTATCTAATATGACCTTTAATTGTGCGAGAAAATCCTGTTACATGTCTTAATGTGGTCTTGGTTCTATGTACTACGGTAGAGGAATGAATTAATTTAATAACCAAAACGAATAAGTGAGAAACAGGAGTGCGAAGGCACTATCGCGGTAACCTGCTTCCTACTATGGTAACCAATACAAAAATTGTATTTTTGGGTATGTTTCTCCCATCCCTTATTTACCTATAACCTTGATATCATAATATTTCAAACTTTAGACCATGAATCATGCTTTTAGGACTTATATAGGGTTGTTATATTTTCTTTGATTTATTGAATCCTCCAATTTTTTTTCAAAAGAATGCCCAATACTGTGTTCTTGCTACTGTGATGTAGAATCTTGGGTTTTTCTTCTTCCTACAACTATAGTTGCTATATAAAACAATTAGGGAATGAAAGAACACCAAGAAGAAGGCTAGGAGAGCAAGAAGAGAAGTGATTTACACTTGCTTAAGTGAGGAGAATGGGGTGCTAATGTTTGGTTTATATAAAGATAATAAGATGAGTTTAGGAAGTTCTTGGTTGTTTCCTTGGAGACAATCTTTCCTAAACTCTTTTCCTTGTTATTTTACTTGTTTCCTACGCACAAATATTAGTAAGTGATGTTTTTACAAGTTGCCCTCGCGTTAGAAACTTTCCATAGTCATTTTGGAAACTTTACATAATCTTTTTTGCGCAAGTTTCCTTCGTATTATTGCAATAGTGAGAAAGTACTACTGTAGTATCCAAAACACAGTGTTTTCATCGGATTTTCTGCACAAGAACACACTACTACAGTAACCAAAATCGTTGCTCAGTTGTAAATATGTGTGTTTCGTTCTAGTTTACTCATCCCTTTATACATCGAATCTTACATCTTTTATGTTGTTATTTCCTTGGTTTTCCTAAAGTTTATTTTATTTGAATATTTTATTTTAGTTTATTTTATTATTCAATAAAATTCTGAGGTATTACAGTTTGGTTATCATATTATTGATGGATTACTATTATCTGAAGAATCAATGCATCAATGATATGAAATTTTACTTATGTGTAATATATTTTGGTAATACCAGAACTAATATATTAAGAGAAGACCTACCACTTAAAATCGAGTCATTGTGTATTTACAATTTAATTGTTTTATAAGAGAGATTCATCTTCGTATATTATTATGTAATTTTTGCACATATTTGAGCATAACAGAAAAAAAAAAAAAACTCAAAGAAATAATGAACATTAAAGAAATGCAAACCTTTATCTCGTCTCAATGTGGATGCACTTATAAGAGTTTTGGATGCCATGGTAGCAAAAAACTTTACATACTAGGGTTTTTTTTTTTAATTTTTTATTTAAATGGTAATAAAGAGTGTCTTATGTTATTGTTTTGCTAGTTTTTTTTAGTGAAAGAGTGATAATTTGTGTCATCGGATCATGTTGAAAATGAATATTATATATTTTGCAAACTTAAATTTGACTTGTTTATTAATCTTATTATGATATGTAAACTTAAATACGAAACACATAATAAAAATGACTATACTATGAAGTATTTAATACATTATTCAAATAAGATATATTAGAGTTATGTTTAACCTATTTAATTTGTTGTAACAAATATTTTTGAGATTGTTTCACAAAAACTTTAAATAAAAAAATGCAAAACATATATAATTTATTAAGAATAAGTCAAAATAAATATTTTAAAAAAATAAAAAAATTATATCATCAATAAAATAATGAAATTTTCAATTTTATATTAAACTATGATTTGTCTTTTTAGCTTGCTTAATCATGTTAAACATTTTTTTTCATGTGTGGCAAGTTAACCTTTTTTTGTCTTAAAATGTAGTGATATTTAATTTAATTGTATTTATTTTAAATTTAAATTAATCAAGTTTTTGTCATATTCAAGTTAGGTTAGGTAGAATTGCCACTACCTAGACATGCTCTAAATATAATTTTACCCTGGCCGTGCTTTTTTTGGCAAAGTAAATTTTTATAGTGCTATCTTGAAAAATTTGGCAACTTTATTTCGAAATAATATCGAGGCCTTGCCCTGCTTCCGATATTTTTCTCACAAGCTAGGGTTTTCTTGACCCTCGAGCTCGTTCGCGAAAGCTGCAATGGCGGATGATCTTCAGTACTCGTCATCAAGACCAGAAAACAAGCGTAAATACGAAGAACGAACCACACCGCCACCGCCACCAACAGCATCGTCGGGTCCGCGCCGTACTACTGGATTTTCGGCCCCGATCACTTCTCATTCTCCTGATTCGAATCCCCCTCCTTCTTACAACAGCGTCCCTCCGCCCATGGACGAGATCCAGATAGCCAAACAACGAGCTCAAGAGATCGCCGCTCGTCTCTTCAGCAACGCCGAAGCCAAGCGTCCCCGCCTTGAAAATGGCGGCCCTAACGAAGATTCCAACGATACCAAGGGTTTCAGTAGCTCTGCCCCTTCCGGTAAGTTTCTGTCTATTCTCTTATAATTTTATGTGTCGTGTTGGGATGTGATGTAGAGATTTGGGTTCGTTTGGTGCAGATCTTGGACAGAAGGCGCTTGGTCATCAATATGGGCAAGGAGGAGTGGGGGCTTCATCGATGCCCGCGGCGGCAGGGTATGGTTTCCAGGGGACGAGCAAGAAGATCGAGATTCCGAATGGGAGGGTTGGGGTTATCATTGGGAAGAGTGGAGAGACAATCAAGTACCTTCAGGTTCAGTCTGGAGCGAAGATTCAAGTGACCAGGGATGTGGATGCCGACTTGACTTCGCCGACCAGAATGGTTGAACTCATGGGTACGCCGGAACAGATAAGCAAAGCGGAGCAGTTGATCAATGGGGTTATTGCACAGGTAATGCTTTTTTTTTATTTTATTTTTTATTAAGCGTTGTCATGTTATTATTATTTGTTCAGTTACCCGGTAATGGTTTTTATGAATAAATTGATCTAGCTGCAACTTTCAACGTAGTATCCATATATTGTATGGATGCCCTCATTTGGTGTTACTCATGCGATTCAGTTATTAAGTACCATGCTGTTATATCCATGTTTGAATTCGTTGGTGTGAAAATCTGTTCAACCGAAAGCTTTACAACTTCCTCTTTTTTAAGAAAAATCATTCATCTTAGGCTTCCAGATTAATATTTTTTCTTTTACTTTTGTGGAGGCTAAGCATGCCCCTTTTTGGGATTCGATATTGTTTTTGTGAAAAATATTTTGGGCGAAAGTGTCTTTACAAAAGCTTTATTTTTGGTTCGGGATTCGAAATTGTTATGCACACTTAAAGTTTTTATGCTCCATTTGTATTTGGATACTTCAATGTGGTGTCTTTTTCTGGTGGTGTTAGTACTTTATGGCTTGTGCTGCATGTTTTAGGTTGTCCTGCAAGTCCTAGCTGAAATTTTGATTTTGAGTAGTTTATGACTGTGTTTTGTAGCACAGATGCTTCTAAAGTAACAATTTTCTTGATGAGCTGTTGTTCTATTCCCAACACCTTTTATAATGTTTCTATTGTTGTTCATCTGCAGGCTGAAGCTGGGGGCTCTAACCTAGTTTCACGGAGGTTTTCAGGACAAACTGGCGGTGAACAATTTCAAATGAAAGTTCCAAATAATAAGGCTAGTGGAAGAAGTGGTCACTGCTTTGTTGTTGTTTCATTATCTTTTGATGTATGCATTTATATTTTCTTGTATTAGTTTCCATTTCAGGTTGGTTTGATTATTGGCAAAGGAGGCGAGACAATTAAAAACATGCAAGCTACTTCTGGGGCCCGTATTCAGGTTTGAGATATAATTTACAATTGAAGTGCTTTTGTTTTTATTTAGCTGGGTCTTCTTCTGATTAGCATGCTACAATGTCTTCTTCTATTTGCTACATTTAGAATTTGCAACCATATTTTTTTTAATAACATAATTTACTGACCATAGTAGGCATGTTTGGTGCATGTTAGCCACTACAAATTGATGAGAATTTTGTTGTTTTGTTTTTGCAGCTGATACCATTGCATCTTCCACCTGGCGATGTATCAACAGAAAGAACTGTGTATATTGATGGCACAAGTGAACAGATTGAAGCTGCCAAACAATTGGTCAATGAAGTTATAAGTGAGGTATGTTTAGAGGTCTGCCTTGTCTTGTATACTTCCACTTGTTAGTTAACTGATTGCTCTTTTCTGTGAAAAGTTGTAAAATGATAGTGTATTGCATTGTGCAAAAATAGTTATATTAATGTACTATTTCTGATTGCATTGTGACTATTGTCCATGATATCATATGATGTGTGCATGCAATTTCCCAAATCATGCCTTAGGTTATGCATTTCTGTTTGCGCTTATGCTGGAAGCCAAGTGCTTAGCTTACAGCGTTCATAGTGTTTTTTTTCCCCTCATTTGGAAATATTTAGTGTCGTATACAATTTTTTCAAATATTATCTTTATATTTGAGCTTATAACAGATACAAGTTTGTAGCTAGAAATTTTCCAACTATCTTAAGTGCGATAATATTTTAGCAAGTGTGAATTACTGTGGTGTTATAGCAGGTGGGTTATCTGATTTTATGAGTTCGACTTTCTCCCGTGGCATATATTGATATTGTAATGCAGGTCAGATGTGGCTCTTCAATAGTGGTGTTTTAATATAAATGTCTGTGCTTGGTAACTGGGTTTTGATATTATTTTTAGCATTGTTATTTTATTAATATTTTTTGGTAAATCTGTTTGCTCCAATAGGATGCTAATTATATGTGTTCCAATGCTGCACTGATTTTATGATATTTTATAATTAATGACATTCACATTAACTCACAGTTAGTCCTTCATAGCTACTTCTACATCATAGGCATTTCCTCTTCTATCTAGTCGTCAGAAGTTAAACATCTCCTGTGTTAGTCATTGTGGGTGAAAAAATGGTAAGAGTATATGAACCTTATGATGAAAGCCCACCTAAATTCCACACTTATTACTGTGTGCACCGTTAAGAATATATTAGTCTTATGAGTGCAATGCCACCTTCTTTCCACACAGTACATTTTGCACAGCCAGGGACCGTTAGATATTGCATAGCACACTACTGTATCAATTTTTTGGAGGCAGGTTTCTGGGTTGGTTGTCCCTATCATCTGGGATCCATTTGAAGGTTTGTTGTCATTCTATGAACTTTAAGATGGATAACATTCTTTCTTGGCACAATTTCATTTTATCTTTGGTTCGTTCTTTGTTTCAATATGTGAAATATGTATTCTCCCCACTTCTTTTCGTTTTTAAACTGTTCAATGCCTTGAGGTGCTATATTTTCTTTTGTTTTAATGTTAATTTCTGAGTTCTGTATTGCACAACCTAATCATTTATGGAGCTTGCTTCTTCCCCTTTTGGTGGACAATTTTATTATTCATTTAGTAATAATGACTTGATGTTTAGTGCTAATATTGGGTACTGTTATGGAATTCTCACTTGGGTAACTATGAGCTGGATAAAATATATTTAGCTTTAATGCTTATTAACTTGAATTTTTCTCTTTCATTGTCCTAAATGAGGTTAGCAACGTTCTTTTTCCTTTTTTTTTTTTTTGATTTGTTGGAGGTCAAGATCACTGGTGCAGTGGGTTTCTTGTATTTCATAAAATCACTGAAATTTATCATCACTTACAAATGAAATTTATCATCACTGACAAACTACAGGTTTATTTGTTTACTTCCCTGTGATGTCATAGGTTTGCAAGCTTGCAATTTATTTTTAGCTGTTGATAGCTCTTAACAGATTTGAGAATTAAGAGTTACTTGCTGATTTGGACATTATTTTTAGGACAATGGATAAGATTTTGAAGTGTTCCTTTGAGAGAGATTTGTGGACATGTATTCATCTAACTTTTTTTAGTTGATAGGATCCTGGTTATGAATAACAATATGTTGCTCAATATTTCAACGTATCTCTTACTACCTGAATCTATACTTTCCTATGAGATTATGGCCCTGCAGGATCATTTTCTTTCTAGAATCATGGTATTCGTGTTCATCTGCGGTCATGGCTAAAAGCTTCACTGGTATGTCATGGAGATACGAGTCAAATAGTAGTCCAGAAATTGCTATTCTTTGTTTTCGGTTGATTCTGAAGTTTCAGTCCAGAGAATTCACAAGCATTTATCACACCTGACATTGATTTAGATGTCTGTTGGGCATGTTGACTATTTGCTTGACGGAGTTGGTTGTTCATTATCAATCTACCTTCTTACTTAAGTTCTTCCCTGATTCCAAGGATGTCTGAGTAAATAGTTACTCTGCTTGTATCTTATGGCAACATCAAATATTTTTTTATCGATTAAATGCATCTTATGAGTTATGATTGAAGTTGTTCTTGGGGATCATTTTAAGATTGTGATACCATTGCAGAACAGGCTTCTGTCCTGATGGCTTTAGTTGGTCTAAATTGAGGGTGGCACTGGTATGATCTTCTATCTTGAGACCCAATTAATGCTAATTGATCTTCTGAAGAAGTGCATGACTTGCTCTTAACGAGCAATTTTGAATGCTAAGCTCAATGCTCCAAGCCTGCAAGCCAGAGATCAAGCCCCAAGATTATTATTGTGTATTTTAATGTTCTATCAATATTGGTTCTGCAAATTCTAGTAAATTGAAGATTCATGTGGTGGTTATTTGATTGATGTTTGATTTTAGTATATAGCTGTGTTCATTGATGAGTAGAAGAGGAAGCATTTACTAAAACAATTAGTATCTTCTTTTATTTGCTTTGAAGCTTTTTTATTAGTGCGTAATTGGGAAAAGGCAGATTGGAGGATGATTCTTGTGTCATAGAACGTCTTGTATGTTGACATGAGAACACTTTTGTATACTCCACAAAATCTAATGCAAAAAGAATGACTGTTTTTTTTTTTTTTTCTCTTTGTGGTGTGTGTGTGTGTGTGTGTGCACGTGCTTGTGCATGTGCGGGGTCTTCGTGTATAGATGTATTTCACATTTGCATTTGATGAAAGGAATTGTTCAATCCCTCCTTTATACATTAGCCTGACTTTTAAACAAAGTAAAGATGACATAGTACAAGTTGTTAACTTCATTTAGTTGGTGGAGAATTTTTCTGTTTCTTTCATCTATTAGTTTCTTTACTTTTTCCCAAAATTATGATTTTGCTATAGTTATTGCTCGTGTTTGTGGTTTTTCAATGTCGATATTTTTATATCTAAACCAACCGCCACTGCAGACTCAGTCTCTTGCTATTCCATTATTTATTATTATGTAGACTATCATATGTACTAAATCTTGAGTTCTGTCACAAAAAAAAAAAGAAGAAAAAACTCTGCATTGTTTATGGTCTATTTGAGTTCTTCCGAAAATGGATTAGTGCTTTATTCGTGGCTTCAAAAAATTTCTTGACAGTATTAAATTTTATTTAAATTCCCTCTTCTTGCTTAAATTAGCATATTCGTATGGAAATCTTTCTGATGTTCTAATTAAGTCAACTGGTATTCTCTTCATTCCCTTTATAAAGTCTCTTTTCATGTCTTTTTATGTAAAGCTATGCTCTCTCATAGGATGCAGATCTCTTTATCACTGCAACTATATATATATATATATATATATATATGTATGTATGTATAAGTTATGGGTTTGGGTTTGAGTGTATTGTTTTATTTAGCATAGTATTGTTACTGCATTTCATAGGTGGGCTTTTTGGCAAGTGTGACCTTACATTGAACTGGCCATTTATGATTCTATAACAGTGTATTCTAGGCGATGCCTTAGAATTTCACGGAACGCCTAGGCATAGGACTAGGCATTTCATGAAATGCCTAGGCACAATGCTACACAATGGCCCAAGTACTATCATATTATCAATTTATTACTTTCTTGGCCGACACAATTGCTTAATTAACTTGTTATTAATATTTTGCACTTGTTTAAAATCTTTGATTGTTGAACTTTTGTGCGTTTAGCTCCATGTCCCAACTGTAATGCATATTTTGTTGAGATTGGAAAAAAGAAAACAAGTTATATCAGTATTAATTTCATGTTGAAAACCTCTATTTATTAGTTATTGTCGTTTTAAGACTTCTTTATTCAACTTTTTTTTTGGGTTTAGTGTGACTGAAGTTATTTGTTCATGCTTATGGTGAATTAGGGATATAAAAATGAGATTGCACTAAAACAGTTAAATTTTCATTATGGGGTATGTATGGAATTCATAAACTTTTTGTATAGCTCTTCTTTTGTACCCATTCATTTATAGTAGGGAGAGGATGGGCGTCTGCTGGCGTTACTCAAATAGTTCAACCAGTACGGTATGTAGGCGTCTTTACCAAGCTCAATATTACCATATAATAGCTGAAACTTTTTTCTGGAAAATGCTTTTCTGCTATTCCTTGCTTTTTTATGCTGGTTGCTAAGTGTGAGCTCTAGTTATTTGCTGTGTATTTCCTGTGTTTATCTTGCCTGTTTTGTGAGAATTGTTAAAGATTACTTGGTTCATATTATTAAACAATGTCATGCAGAATCGTCTTAGAAATCCAGTGATGAGTGGTGGATATAATCAGCAAGGCTACCGACCACCTCAGCCACCAAGTTGGGGTCCTCCTGGGCCTCCACCAATGCAGCAAACTAGTTATGGATACATGCAGCCTGGGGCATATCCAGGGCCACCTCCTCAGTATAACATGTCTCAGCCACAGTATGCTGGCTATCCTCCTCAGACAACCTCCTCTGGATGGGACCAAACAGGTGCTCCTCCAAGTCAGCAAACTACGCCAGGCAGTGGATATGATTATTACAGTCAACAAACAACTCTGCAGCAACAAGCACCTCATGGAGGCACTTCTACTCCAGCAGAGAATGCTGGTTATAATTATAATAAGCCAGCTGCCGCTCCTTATAATCAACAGCAGGGTTCATATGGGACATCCTCTTACTCACAACCTCCTGGTGGACCACAGCAGAGTTATCCACAGGATGGATATGGTGGAGGTTTTCATACATCGGCATCTCAACCTGGTTATGGTCAATCTCAGACTAATATCCAGCCAGGATATGATCAGTCACAGGGATATAATGCTGCGCCCAGTTATGGAACTGGGGTTGCTCCAGCCCAAGATGGTGCTGCCACTGCTTATGGGGCACAAGGGGGATCTTCCCAAATTCCTCCATCTCAGCAAGTTCCTACATCTATCCAGCCTTCGCCTGCAACACAGCAAGGGTATACATCTCAACAGCCTAACACTCCCCCAAGTTATACTGCGCAGGGATCTCAGGCAGGCTACCCAGCAACTTCCCAGCCTGGTTATGGAAGCCAGCCACCAGCTCAGACTGGCTATGGGCAGTCAGTGCCATTGACTCAGCCTGGTTATGGCCTACCTCAGGGGCAGAAGCCTCCTGGCCAGACTTCTTATGGGCAGACGCAACCACCTAGCAGCCAAGGAGGCTATGTTCAACCATCTTCTGTTCAGTCAGGATATGCTCATTCTCAGTCCCTACCTACCCAATCCCTTGCAGCTCAACCAGATTCTAGTCATCGCCCACCACCTTCAGGATTTGGCTCTGGAACTCCACCGGCGGGGTATGCTCAACAGCCTTATGGCGTACCACAAGCAGCAGCACAGCCAGGCTACAGTCAGCAACAGCAGCAGCCATATGGTGACTCTTATGCTGGTGGCTACTCACAACCTCCTGGGTATTCAAATGACAGTAATGTCAGTGGCAGTGTGCATGGAAGCTATGAAGCAGCGGCTGGTGCTCAACCTGTCCAGCAGTCTGGGGTGGCCAAGGCTTCTCCACAGAGTTGATATTAGATGGTAAGTGGTTTCTATATGATGGGTTTTTGGTTTACAGATATTTCATGGATGGTTCTGTCTGTGCTGCTTGATAGGTTCAGGAATTTAGTTTCCAGCTTGAGTTGGGTTTTGATGCAGGATGTTTTGATTGTTTTGATGTGTTGAACTTAGTATGACTTTATTGTGTTAAAGATACTTCCTTTTTCTTTTACAACGTGGCACATTTTCTTCTCTGGGTTTTCTAAGCTTGCATCTAATGTGGTGATTGAAGATTTTATCTGCATCATGTTTGGTGAAGAAAAATTGGGAGTTTTCCCATTTGTTCGATGCAAAGCTTCAAGAAAGTAGAGAAACTCATGATTATATTTTGAGAGAAATACTTGTTGTCTTCAGTTCAGAAGTTTATTTGGGCTCTTGGAAGTCCATAGCCTGCTTATTGGTGGCTCACTATTTCGTGTCATTTTGTACAAAGATGATTATATCCAATAAATTCACGAGTGGTATTTTGCAACTCCTACACAGTTTGTGTAGAAATATGGGTGTTGCACCAAGTAGGAAATGGGTGGAGTAGTTGTGTAGTGCAGATCCGGTTTGTTGCAAACAAGAACAAGAGCACGTGTTTTATTATAAACATCTACTAAATATAGCGGAGAGGATGTGCACGTTCTATGACTTTTGAATCAGAATGAGAACTGCTGGCATGCTAAGCCGGCAGTACACGTAACGGTGCAAATGTGAGCTTTTCTAAGTGCTAATAAAATCATTTCAACCTTGTACTCCAAGCCAGTTATATGACTGTCTTTTCATCTTTTATTCAATTTAAATGATTTTTGTCATAGAGTGAAGGTCCTTCCATGATGGAACTAGCACCCAAGGCCCAAACTTGCTAATGTGCGTTGTAGTTAATGATTTTTATACTTTCTAAGTTTGCAATTGGCTTTTCGCAGACTTAAAATGAAATAAAGAAATACACAAGCATTTCCTTAATTCTTCTCACATTTTATCTCAAAATGTTGAGGTGTGGTTTGGATGTTTGGTAGAAATCCTCGGTTTTCTTAAATTTACCATTTTCTTTTTTGTATGATTCAAGTTTGAAAGACGATAGCATGTCAATCGTTGGAATTAAATATAACAGCAGGATGTATGGTGAAATGGATGTGTGATTAAAAAGATAGAGAATGAGAGAATTAGAAATGAGCATGGCCGAGACATTATGGAAATATAAGAGACAAGTTTAGCCGAGACATGAGTTGATACTCAGTTTAGTCAATCTGAACATAGACGATTAAAATAAAAATAAAGCGCTTAATAAAATGCTGGAGGTAAGAAGAGTGTGCAAGTAATTATTTACTGTGAAAATAAAAGCAAAAAAAAAAAAAAAAAAGAAAAAGATTTCAAAATAATATGAATAAAGAAATAATGAAAGATATAAGTTTTAATTTGATGTTTTATGTGGCCGTTGTATTTAGGTGGTCAACAAGTTGGTCTAATCAATAAGCGAAATAGGAGTTGACAGGTCAGTCGGGTGATGCTACACTGCGTAAAACACACTTCCTAATAGCATTATTGATACTGATAAGATGCGCTGATCGTGAGTTTTGAGTTAGACAAATGACTTGTGTCAAGCACATGAAGTCCAGGTTAGCAGCGAAGGGTACCGTTTAAGAAAAAGTAGCCAAAGGGGACAGTGAAGAAGTTCAACAATTGTAGGCTTGTGTCCCAGAAAAGTTGAAGTCCCACCTCCCCTTATCCCAAGGTAGAAGAAGAACCCCATGTGAACTTCCTCAGTAATTCTAGACTCTCTCTGTACGTCAACTAGAGTGCTTTCTTTTTCCATGTGCTTCTTCTTCTTTATTCTCCCCTAATGAATCTTTCCTGCTTCCTTCCTTCCTTCCTTCCTTCCTTATGATGGTCATGCTCCCAGCAACGTATAATTGGTCCAAAAGATCCAAATCTGATTGCAAAGCATGCTTAGTCAATATGGTGGTGGGTCAAGGAAAAAAAAAAAAAAAGAGGAGGGAGAGAGAGAAGATTGCTCATCAATAATGGGATTAAGTGAAATGGGTTATCGTCTCAATGGGGTCAGTGTTTAAAAAGGTTGGTTGATCAGGAGTTCCGTTTCGGCCACGACCTACTATCATAGCTGTCAATACTTGTTTTGATTTGGAGAATTAAGTACCTCAACTTTAATTACTTCTCCATGATATATAAAGAGCTTAGTTTAAAATTTCAAATTCAAGAAATATTATATAAAAAATCGTGGGATTAAGTGTCAGTTTACTTGTTTGTGTGTTTGAATAATGCTCCAATAATCAGGGGATTTGGATAGCCTAGAAGATTGTCTGTCAGCCATTTCCAGTTAGTTTCTACAATTGTGGGAGGTCACAATTATTTGAGCCTGACGCACTGATGAAAAAAACACACTAGATGAATTATTATTTGGTTCAACCCCACATTAACTGTTTCTTTTTTTCATTATATATATATATTTATTTAGTACAAGTCCAATGGACAAATAGAATGAAACAGCTTTTGGGCTTTCCCCTTTTGTTCTATCTATTTGTGTGCATATTTCTTCATCAACCAAAAAAGTCTCTTCGATATCAATGCATCTACACATAATTTTATTTTAATCTTTATCACCTTTTCAAATCGAATTGATGATCGTTTGTAGAATGCACGCGCGACATTACTTTGATCATGATAAAAAAAAAAAAAAAAGGTCAATTCCTAGGTACGTCGGTGGGTGGATAATATGATCAGATCACTAGTACATTGATGCTGATGTTTTAATTTAGAAAAATATTCCTCTTATATATATTTTCTTGTAGAAAATACCTACATATAATATTTATTCCTCGTCATAACAGGGGTAGAACATGGAGCTCAGTTTTAAAGATGGTGATAGGATAAGATTAGAATGACCATCATCTAAGCCATGCCCAATTGAGCTTAAAAGTTTGGACCCTCCGTCCAGCTTATATATGCTGCAAAGTGAAGTAGCTAGTTTTTTGCTACGATACAATCAATGCTACTGAACTGCTGTGCATACATCTCATTGGCCTATTAATGAATGAAGACTCTAAGCATAAAATATTAAATATCACTCCTTTATATATATATATATATGTACATTTGTCATTGATTTACAATTAATTAGTTAGCATAGAAGTATAAAGGGATATGCATTGATTAATATTAGACATATAAAAATGTTGGGTAAATATACGCTTCTCTATTTGAATAAGAAAATAATATTTTTTAGTATGATACTAATATAAAAAAGTATGTGTATAAAGTATTAATTAGATGCACTCATGAAAATAATATTTCGTTTAGTATGATAGTAATATACATAGAGAAGTATATGTGTAAAGGAAATGCATTCATGAATAAAATATCTCATTTTGTGTGATGTTAAGGTATGCATATGTAGGAAATGATAATCCTACATTGGAAAGATAGAAACACTAGTTGGAAGATAGCCCTATATGAACCCCCTTACTCCACCTATTTCATTTATCCCAAAGACAAGAGTTGAAAATTTCTCTTGCTCTCTCTCTTTGCTTTCTTCTTGGCAACCTTAGTTTTAGTTCTTCTTTGCTTGAACTATTCCAAATAGTTCGTGAAGTAGTAGCAACAAAGTGCTACAAAGAATTTCGGAAGCGATCTCGAGATGAGTTTCTTTCTTTTCTTTTAATTTATTATTTTGATTTAGATAATGCTTGCTTATTTGTTAGTTTGATTTTATTCTTTGCATTTGTGTCATTCAATTATCATGTTGCTCATGACCAAAAGAGTATGCTCTGTAGTTGCATCTTGTACGATCTTCTACATCAGAAATTGAAAGTCGTTTTTCCTGTTTGAGAGAGTATGCTTTGTAGTTGCGTCTCGTATGATTTTCTACATCAGGAATTGAAAATCTGTGCTTCTGTTGATTCATGATGTTATACTGTTGGTATGTTTAATTACTGTTGAAATATTTATTTACTATGCTCTTGCACACAAAAATAAGATTTCAACTACGTACCGGTATAGGGGACTTTCTGTGTTCCATGTAAAATTAGAACTGGCAGTCAATACTGACACTAGAATGAAACGAGTTTCAAGAATGATCCCACTAGAGATGAGTTTGAGTTTCAAAATTGATCTCTCTCTAGATCTAGAGCACAGAGGTTAATCCCGTTCGGTCTAAATCACGACTGAAATAATATATTAGTTGAATCGAATTAATCTCTGAAAGTATTTGATATGCTTGCATTGCTTGATCGAAATAACGGATTAAATAGATGGAATGATTCACTGGACTTTTTAGCTCACTTCCCTATTTTTCACATCACAGGGAATTAATTAGCTTACGAGGAGATTTATTTATTGAAAGTTTTTATTTATTTCAATGTAGGGCGCATCGGCCCAAGCTAAATCATGTACTTCAGCTTTGAATTTATTTTTCACTGTAATGGATCATTGTATTCAAAATTTTTGAAAGAATAAATAAATAATCTTATTTAACATGATGTCATTTTGTACATAGACTAATGTACACAGGAACCCTAGTGGATTTGGGTCCAAGAAGAAGAAAATGTAGCACGGGCCTGTCTCCCGGGCATCCCAAGATTTTTGATCAAAGAGAGTTGAACCGTCAGATGACATGAAATATGGGACTTGGGAGGCGGGGTGTTACAAAGGTGGTATCAGAGTCTAGGCTTTAGATGCCTTGGGCAAGAATTAGAAGGAATTGACTAGTCTGGTAAGACTATTTATTTATTTAATTTAGAAGCCCTACCTCCTGTTTTGGAAACTGAAATGATT
>JAJIYU010011459.1:0-15260 GCA_030144865.1 Tinospora cordifolia
ATGCAGCATCCTCATGTGGCGGAGTGCTCTGTGCTGGGTTTGAAAGATAAGGACTATGGCGAAATTGTATGTGCTATAATTGTACCCAATGAAGATGCAAAGAAAAGAGCAAACGAAGAGTCAAAACCAGTCATGACCCTGGAAGAGCTGCAGACATGGGCTAAGGACAAACTTGCTCCATACAAGGTTAGTTCAGCACCTTTTCCATGTACTCTTGCCTTTTCTGCGCAAGTAAGCTTGAATCTTTGACCTCGAGTGTGTATTTGTCCTGTTTGTGTTGCACTGTTTTGAATTGTGTATGCTGGAATTGTCCTCGAGGACTTCTTCAGTCTTTCTCAATCTGAAATGATCCTGCTGATCATGGCTGGTTACCTCTTAACTTTTTTTAAGCGTTTTGATGCTTTCACTTGTAGTTTAAGTCTCATAGAGGTGCTTCTTTGCAGATACCAACGCGACTGTACGTACGGAATTCTCTTGTTCGCAATGCCATGGGAAAAGTAAGATCTATTTATTATTTTTTATTTAGGGTTTGTTTGATAGTTCAGAAAAGTTTTCTTGCTATAACATTGTTTTCTTAAAAAAAGTTTGAAAAAATTTAAATATAATTTTTTTAATTGTTTGATTAGATATGAAAAAATTTGGCCCAAATTAGTTATAGGTTGTTATTCCTTAAATTTATATACAAAATATTATCTCGTTAGGAAATTTTATTTTCTCACATCTACGGTTAGAAAATTTTGTTTTTGAGAAAATTTGAAAAAAAACTTTTGAACTTTTTTCTCGTTATTTTTACTAACCAAACATGAGAAAATGAATTTTTTTTTGAAAAGTAAACTTTTATTTTATCATCAAACCAAATACACCCTTAGTGAAAAGCGAAGTTGAAAATTCTTCAAAGTTGTAATTGAATTAATTACAATCTCAATTCTCCTAATGTGATTCTAGGTGAACAAAATGGAGCTGAAGAAATCGTTAGATGGCTGAGTCACTGGAGCTTTGTGCGTAAGATTCGTGGTTTCAAGGTCTTAATTTTAAAAATAAACGGGGAGGAAGGAAAGGTTAAGCAGAAGGTTTAAATTATTTCTTGTATAATAAACTATGCCAGTTAGTCTGAGTTTAGGGTATCTCCAACTAATAAATGATGTTTACATTATTTTAATGTAAAATTATCACCAAACATAGTTGTTTTTCTAATTCATTTATACTATTTTTAGCACTATATATATATATATATATATATATAAGTCAGTGAAAATATATTGCTCCCACTAAAATGGCATGGAGAACCCACCGGCCGCCGTCTTACTATCCAAATGAGTCGAGCTTATATGTCTCTCAGACATGAGTTTAGGATAGACTTCAACTATATGCAGTTGAGTAAATTATACGTCTTCTTTAGATATCGTCAGTCTTCTAATTACCATTATTAATTTTAATAAATTGGTGTATCCATCGCAATGGTGCATTGTTTTAAAACTTTTACTTTTGCAATAAGTGAGAATTTTTCAATTTTTATTGCAAATGAGAGTAAATTATGATAATTGGTTTGTAATTTTTATTTGGATTTTTTTAATAATTTTCGTTATTGAAGACGTATGTTTAGTTGTTTTTGAGCCTCAATTTCAATGTACTCGTAACACTCAAATAAAAGAAAAGTCTCATGCGCGCTTCAACGCACTCCTTTGCTGTTACCAAATTTAGTTGATTTATCTCTTTGAAATATTAGTTGATTATTCGTTTTAGGTGACGACTTACCCAACTTAGTTTGTGCATGTTGTGCCTAGCAAATTTTGCCCTGAAAGCTTTACTTGTATGTTGTTAAAGTAAGCTGAGACAGGGCTGGTCAGGCTGATAGCAATCTCGGTTCAGGCTTCAAGGAACTTAAACCCTAAATTAATTTTCTACTTCAATCGAGTAAATGAGTGTCAAGGTTTTTCCACATTTTTTTTCGTGTATCCTAAGTTATTAAAGACTATTTGTCTCTATCGCTCAGTAGATTTAATTTGAACTCAAAAATTACTTAAAACCCTGAGCCTTTGGAAATCATTTGCGGATTGCTCGGCCGACCTAAAATTTGTTGGTGACAATGGCACGCATATGATATTACATGACTAAAAAATAAAACAAAGAAAATCAAGAAAAAAAGAAGAGGATGCAAATAATAATCATGACTTCTTAAAAAGGAAAGAAAATTATGGGAAGGTGTATTCCGCACTGTTTTCACCATTATACATATAGTTTTGATAACATCTCAACAATCGCGCAGGTGAGTCCTCAACTCATATGATGATGCTTTCACTATATTGACGATGAGCAGCTTTTTAACTTATGCTGCACACATTAAAAACCTTTGACATTCTTCTCTTGCACAAGCCATAAGATATCTCTATCTCCTGCAAAGTAAATCCATTTCCGTTCTGAATACTTACCCGCTCTTCTAGCAATAACTTCAGCTAATTCTGGGCTGAAGTTTAGCTGAAGTTTTTGCAAATACTCTTAGGCCTTTGCTAACATGAGTCGCCTCCTCCATTTCGGATGATTGCTCCCACTGCAATCGCCTGGCCTGCGGCCTCGAATGCAGCATTTACGTTGAGATATATAATACTCCTTTCACTTGGTACATGCTCCCCAGTAGAATGCATCTGGGCTACGTAACCGGGACCCATATTGTTGAAGTTGAAAGTTCTTGAGTCCCTGTTATCCGGTACTTATTAGAATATAAATTGAAGTGCAGTAGCAAAAATAGATTGTGTAGAATGAAAAATATGCACAATAATTGGTAACGTAGTTTAGCCTTTAAACCTAGGTCTGCAGGGCCTTGTCCAGATCAAGGGATTCTATTATAGTTTGTAAAGTACACCACTTCTCAGCAAGTCTAACAGTTACAGTAGTACACTCCAAACAAGAATCACACGAATGAACTCTCGTTGAGAGAAGTACTGTCAAAATCTGCAGACAACCATTCAGCTATAACTAATAGATACTTCTATCTTCCTGAACATAAGTGCAAAAGTACAACTACTTCTCAATCTCACAATCACTCTATAGAAATTGAATCAAATGTAATACAACTTTCAACACTCAATATAATGAAATGTATATGTATAAACTTTGGTTTCTTTGTAGTACAGAGTAATGATAAAATCTTTAAATGCCTCAGAATATATAGCCAACAATCTGTAGCCTTTTCATGGTAAATGAAGATTCTGAGCGATTTTTGAGTAGACTGTGCAATGCACTGTGTGGCGCAGTTAATGGGATGACAAATTTTCAGAAATCCTTGTCTTTTTAAGAACGATGAAAATCATATTCAACTTTTTGAATGCGAGCAGACTGAAATTTTTTTAGATGGGGATTCAACCTATTGATTTCTAAAATGCATTCCAAAAGGGTTTCTAAATTCTATTTCAATCATTGTAGGATTTTTGAGAGAGAGATCGTTGAAAAGTTTTTCTATATTCAAAAAAATTCTGCAAACAAAGATTTTGATTTTAAGAATGATTTCCCAAAATAGAATTGTGTTCTGACTTTTTCGAAAATGTTTCATGTAGAAGTAAAATCTGTTCTAACCATTGCAAATAAACAAGAATTGTGCCATAATGTTTCTAGAATTGCACACAGTATCCGTAAGGCAATCATAGTATAATATTTAGTTTCTAAAAATGACCTGCCGTCAATATCGCAATATTTCTAAACAAAGTAGAAGAATGTCTATATGCGATGGTTTATTTCCAAAAGTCATTGATATTCAAATTTTTTGAGAGATCTAACATGATATGCATGAACCTGCACTATCGAAAATTGTTAATGAAGTTTTTAGCACAAAAAATGCCAATCAATTGCTACACACAGGCTTTGTAACAATCTCCCCCTTTGACATTGTTTGGTGTAAAACATATAAACAGATAAACAGATAAACACACAATGATCATTAGTAATCAGAGAAGCACATAGGTCATTAATAGAGAAATACTTCATTAACTAAGAGAAAAGATGTGTGTAAATAAGTTTGGAACCCACACGAGCCTACATAAACAAAAACTAAGAAAATAGGAAAACTGAATCAAAACTTTCTTAAAGACAAAACTGAATCCAAACTGTCCTATCCTGAAAACCTAAACTATCTCCCCCGTTTTGTGAACACAATGTCAAGGTTGATCATCATTAGCAAATTTGTGTGGAATATATTGAATGTGTAGTTACTCAGTAGTGATGTAGGCCAATCGAGCTTTTAGATATCCAACATAGCTTTGGTGTTCCGAGAATTAGCAGGGGTGTCAGCAAAAATAGTGGTTTGAGGAATAGAAGTCCACTCCCCCTCAATGTCAACCAGGTGAAAGTCAAGCAACCTTTTGAGTATCCAAATCTCCCCCTTAACTAGTATCCTATCAGGTGTCGGAATCTGTACTTGTACTTGTTGATAAGGTATGAGGTAATTATGCATGGAAGTAGCAATTTGTTGTAACTTGAAATGAAGTCAACAGTCTTGACAATTGAGTCAAACATGATCTGTCCAATATTGATGAGGTGACCAGTACTAATGGTATAGAGTAAAATTACATGGTCATGATATACAGTGGAGTTACGAGTAGTAGGCATCCAGATATGCAAAGATAGTCGAAACACAAGGGAATGTTTGACTATGATAAGAGAAGCCTTTAGGCCATTTATACCAGATCAAGTCTTGTCTGGGTTATCTGTGAGAATTCTAGCTACTTCATCCATATCCACATTGATATCGAAGGGATGCAATGGATCACAGTCAATAGAGAGCAAACCAAGGGGCTTAGTGAGGTCTAAAGAGAGAGGGAAATGACTTGGCCACGAACATAATTCACATGGTGCCAAGGTGACTAGTGGTCAGTGACAGCGAAAGAGAGGTTGACATAAAACTCTTTTACCAAAGAAGGTGAGTAGAATGAATGGCATGAGACAAACTCTAACAGATGTTGTTGCTCTAACAGACGAACCAAACAAGCTTTCCCAAAATCAGACTGACTAATAATTCATTCATCTAAAAAGGATTTTGAATGGATTTGCGACCATAGAAATTTTTTCGATAAATCAAAAAATTGAGAGCTTTTGGCACCAGATGCCCTGATTTTGTGGACTTTGGGTGATTGAGGAGCATTCGAGGATGTTGGGTCAGGACGAGAAGGTTATGTATGAACACGAGTGGTCTTTGGACTTGAAGTAGGAGGTGAAGCCACACAGGTTTTATCCATTGTGTCACCAATGGTCGTGGGTCTAGTAGGGCCTAGTTCTGAGACAGATTCTGGTGAGGAACGTGGTGGAGGCTTGATGGACTTGGGTCGAGGCACACGTGTTTTCTTGGATGTACAAGGAACAGATAACTTGAACGCAGGATCACTAACTGATGGATTAGATTTTTCTATTGATGGTTTGGGGGATGATAAATTGTCTGTCGAGAGATAAGGGCATCTCTACGTGGTTTTGAAGAACCCATATCTTGGTTTGGAGAAAAAAAAAAACAAAGGGATTTGGAGGATTCAAACCTATCTATGATCCACGGGGAGGTTGTTTTGATGAACCTTGATGTACCGAGACATTTGAGCTAATACGTTGGCAATAGGGACATCATCCCTTAAGGAATTTGAGTCTATGGATACAGGAATAGGATGAACAAATTTTCTGGCCTTGATTTTGAAGTGTTGCGGCTTAGGGCTAAACTCATTTGAGAATCATATCGGAGGCACTAATTCTCTGCCAATCATGAACTGAGAAGATACCATAGTAATCAAGAAAGCGATGGATAAAGTGAGAGCAGAAGGTGAGAAAGAAGATTGTTAGTTGCATACTAAACTATTATTAGACTAGGTAAAATGATGCATTTTGTAGGAAATAAGAGAAACTATAACTATAGAATTGCATAATAAGCAATAATTGCATATCGTTAGGAAATGCACTGTTTAACAACTCTTAAGCCTTTTTTTGATGATTTTGATATGTTTCTATGAGAAAAATAATGTATGGGAAAGGTATTTGCATGTATTACAGGATACAGGTTCATATATTCAAGAAATGCATTAGAAGAAGGTGTAAACGAGATGAAAATCAGGAACAAAGACCAGAAGACCACGGTACAACAAACCAAAGATTGTAGTTAGGAACGAAGAATGGACTGGTGTATATCACACTGGTGATCGCGGTTACCAGAACATGCTTGGCAAAGAAATTACACAGACCGCGGTGGACAGAATGCAGAAAAACCTGGGCTTTTGACATCACATACATGGACCACGGTCACTGACCGAGGTCACTTGACTTGAATGCGAGATTTTTGTATTTTTTAGGTTTTTTTAGTGCGGGACTATAAATAGAAGATGGTATTTAGAGTCTAGAGTATAGAAGATCGAAAAAAGAAACTCTGTGACGGCTCCTAGGGTATGAAAGTTTGGATTTTTACTGATAATTAAAGATTGTAAAGAGATTTGAGTATGTTTTGCTTATTTGAATCTCATTTTATGTTTTCTTTTACTTCTATGTCAAGCTAATCAGTTGTAATGTCTGGGATGTGATTGTTCAAAGCATGGTTTGTGATATCTAGTTGTAGTTGTTGGTTTATAGATTCTATTTCTTATTGTGTAGATTTACAACCTTATATCTATTGGCCACAGATATATTGATCTAAGTATTTCAGTTTATCTCGGGAGAGAAGTCTAAAATATGGACATCACAATCTGGACCTAGATCAGTTGATTGATCGGGAGATTGTTGACCAATCTAGGGAGTTGCACAGGGATTATTTATTTAAACACATAGGTTGTCTAGCGAAAGCTTCGGGAGAGGGTTTGACGAAACAGATCTAGTGAGTGTTGAAACACCTTGGGAAAGGGTTGCAACCATTGATGCTATAACTCATAGATTAGTTAAGACCAACAATACAATAAAGATTTACAAACTATGTGGAGACTTTCATTATCCTAGACATGTTTCTTTACTGAATTCTATAACTTATCATAGTCTTGTTTACAGTAGTTTCTGATTTTTAATTGAATTAATCACTTTCAATCTCGTCTTGATAAAATTGAGATCCTTAGCAACTTTGGTGTTAAAAATCAATTACTACCAGTGTTCCCTGAGGACGATACTCGGACTTTCCGGATATTACTGCTGCGATCCCGTACATTTGCGGGTTAGCTAACAAGTTATTGGCGCTGTTGTCGGGGAGCGATGGTGTAATTGTTTTTACAACCAGTTGAAATTGACTTGGTTTTATTCAAGACAATAGTTTTCTTATTTTTATTCATTAATTGACTTATTTGAGAATACCACTACACTTGATCTTTTTGTTCTTGTGTGTTTCAGGCTTGTTTGAGTGAACGTCTTTGTGACACCTACGATCCAGATTTGCTGAAGACAATCAGTGAGATTCGGTTGGAGGCTCAAGAACGTGCTTCAAACATGGCTGAAAGCGGAAGTTCGGGAGTTGGTAATAACGGGGAAGCACCATTATGAGACTTCTTCAAACCAGTTTTGAACAACAACTATTCTGGAATAGCGAGGACGCCTATTAATGCAAACACATTTGAGTTGAAACCGTCCTTGATCACAATGGTGCAACAACAACAGTTTGGAGGTTCAGTTGTGGAAGACCCTATGGTTCATCTAAACTCATTCATGGAGATATGCGACACTATACAGATCCATGGCGTGACTGAAGATCAGCTCAAGCTGAGATTATTTCCTTTCTCCTTAAGGGATAAAGCTAAGAGCTGGCTTCAAACCTTGCTTCCAGGAAGTATCACTACTTGGGAAGAGATGGGTCAGAGATTTCTCCAAAAGTACTTCACACTAGCAAAAGTGCATCAGCTGCGAGGGGAGATAAGTTCTTTTAAACAATCTGAGTTTGAATCACTATATGAGGCTTGGGAACGATTTAAAGACCTACTAAGGCGTTGCCTACAACATGGTTATCTACCTTGGCTTCAAATTCAGATGTTTTACAGTGGACTTACACCACCTACAAGAGCATTGGTAGATTCAGCAAGTGGAGGATATTTAATGGGAAAATCAACCACAGAGGCGACTCAACTTATTGAAGACATGGCGGCCAATGCCTATGGACATGGTACAGAAAGAGGTACAGCCAAAAGAGTGGGACTTCATGAAGTTGACGAGATTAGTACCTTGCATGCCCAAATTGCAGCAATGACTCATAGGCTGAATTTGGTGGAAGAAAATAATAGTGGATCTCAACTTCAACAGCATCAACAAGTGCACTCTATTGCTGAAGCTAATAAGTCATTGTATCATGGAGAAGCCTCGGTTGAATTGATGAACGCATTGAATAGATTCAACGGGTATCAAACACCAGCTGGGGGGTATAATGTCCCAAAGTATTATCATCCGGGTGTGAGGAATCATGATAACTTTTCATATGCAAACAACATAAATGCTTAGATGCCTCCAGGTTTTGCCAACCAACAACCTTTGCAAGATAAGAAGCCGTCTTTAGAGGATAAATTAGATGAGGTGATGAATATGCATACAAGATTCTTCAAAGAGCTAACTGGCCGGGTTGATAAGAATGACACTAGAGTTTCTAGAATTGAACTTCAAGTTGGAAACATCAATGCTACTGTTAAGAATTTGGAAACACAAGTGGGGCAATTGGCTCAACTAGTGTCGAACCAACAGCGAAGTTCTTTTCCAAGTGATACTCAAGTAAATTCGAAGGAGAATTGGAAAGCGGTCACTACAAGGAGCGGCAAAGAGGTAGTAGGACCTCCAAATCCGAATATACTACCTAAAGAAGCTAAAGGAGCGGCTAGCAATGAGAAAGATGAGTCAGAGGCATCCACAAATCAATATGAGGATCCGACACCATCAAAAGGGAAGGCAAAAGGAAGAGTAAATCAAGAAATCCGAATTTCTGAAACTCTACCCTTACCGTTTCCCCAAAGATTTCAGAAAAAGAAGATGGATGATCAGTTTGCTAAATTTCTGGATATGTTTAAGAAAATCCATATAAACATTCCATTTGCTGAAGCTTTGCAACAAATGCCTAATTATGCAAAGTTTATGAAGAAGATCATGTCAAAGAAAAGGAAACTAGAAGATTTTGAAACTGTCAAGCTCACTGAAGAATGCAGTGCAACATTACAAAAGAAGCTTCCTCAAAAGTTGAAAGACCCAGATAGTTTCACCATACCTTGCAATATTGGGTCTAAAATTTTTGAGAAAGTATTATTTGATTTAGGAGCAAGCATAAATCTGATGCCTTTAGCTGTATGTAAAAGATTGGGAATGACAGAAATCAAGCCAACAACCATTACTCTCCAACTAGTTGATAGATCTTTAACATATCCCAAAGGAGTGGTTGAGGATGTGCTGGTTAAGGTAGACAAGTTCATATTCCCAGTGGACTTTGTGGTTTTAGACATGGAGGAAGATTGTGAGATACCACTTATCCTTGGAAGACCATTTTTGGCTACCGGGCATGCTCTCATTGATGTACACAAAGGAGAGTTAACTTTAAGAGTTAATGATGAGAAGGTGATCTTTAATCTCTATAAGGCAATGCAATATCCTAGCGACATGCATGAATGCAACAGGGTTGAAAGCTTAAACTCTTGCATTGGCAAGGCAGTAGAGGCACTCAGTTCACAAGATGAGTTGGTGGGAAGCATCTCTCGTTCATTGACATTTCCTGAAGTTATGACAAAAGAAGAGCAGTTTGTGGTACTAGCCTTAGAGGCAAGTGCGCCATATTTCAACAGTAAAGCGGAACAATTGCCTACAAATCAGTCTTCTGAAAGTGTTCAAGATCATCCTAAGGAAGTGGAATTGAAGTAGTTACCGGAGCACTTAAAATATGCATTTTTGGATGAAAGCAAATCACTCCCAGTTATTATATCTTCTTCACTTGCACCTGTTCAAGAAGAGAAGCTGCTGAAGGTGTTAAAGGAGCACAAATCTGCTTTGGGATGGACTATTGAAGATATAAAAGGGATAAGTTCAGCCATTTGCATGCATAAAATCTTAATGGAGGACTCACACAAACCAACAGTTGAACATCAGAGAAGACTTAACCCAATTATGAAAGAAGTGGTGAAGAAAGAGGTTATGAAGTGGCTTAAAGCTGGAATCATCTATGCTATATCAGATTCACCATGGGTTAGCCCTATACATGTGTGCCAAAGAAAGGGGGAATGACTGTGGTTACCAATGAAAAAGGAGAGTCCATAGCTTCTAGAACAACAACAGGATGACGAGTGTGCTTTGATTATCGGAAGCTAAACAAAACAACTCGTAAGGATCATTTTCCTTTACCTTTTGTGGATCAAACGTTGGATCGAATTGCTGGATATGATTTTTATTGTTTCTTGGATGGATATTCTGGATATAACCAAATAATCATTGCACTGGAAGATCAAGAGAATACTACTTTCACGTGTCCATATGGCACCTATGCGTTTAAGAGAATGCCATTTGGTTTATGTAATGCACCAACAACATTCCAGAGATGCATGATGGCTATATTTGCTGATATGATTGAAGACATTATGGAAGAATTCATGGACGACTTCTCAGTATTTGGTGAAACATTTGAACTATGTCTCCACAATCTGAAACGAGTTCTCTCCCAGTGTGAAGAAAAGAATCTAGTCTTAAATTGGGAGAAATGTCATTTCATGGTTAGAGAAGGCATAGTATTGGGCCATAGAGTGTCTATTAATGGCTTAGAAGTTGATAAAGCAAAAATTCAAGCAATAGAGAATTTGTCACCACCAACAATAGTGCGCGAGGTGAGGAGCTTCTTGGGGCACACAGGGTTTTATAGAAGGTTTATCAAGAACTTCTTTCATATAACTCGTCCTCTATGCCAGTTGTTAGAAAAAGAAGTTGAATTTATCTTCACAGCTGAGTGTGTTCATGCCTTTAATACACTAAAGAAAACTTTGACAACAACTCCAATAATGTCAACACCAGTTTGGGAGGAACCATTTGAGATCATGTGTGATGCTAGTGATTATGCAGTGGGAGCAGTTTTGGGGCAAAGGCGTGAAAGAATGTTCCGGGCAATTTATTATGCAAGCAAAACATTAGATGATGCTCAAAAGAATTACACAACAACTGAAAAGGAGTTGCTAGCTGTTGTTTTTGCTTGTGATAAGTTCAGATCATACATTGTAGGCTCTCATGTCAAAGTTTTCACTGATCATGCTGTAATCAGACAGCTGTTTGCCAAGAAAGATGCCAAACCAAGATTAATAAGGTGGATATTGCTCCTACAAGAACTTGATATTGAAGTAATAGACAAGAAGGGCACGGAAAATGTTGTGGCTGATCATCTATCTCGTTTGTCAAATGAAGCAAATCCAAAGGGAATAGTGGAGGCTTTCCCGGATGAACACCTCTTGGCAGCAAATGACATCATTCCGTGGTATGCAGATTTTGCTAACTACAAAGCCACAGGCGTGGCACCACCAGATCTATCTCAAAGCAGGTTAAAACGTTTTATACACGAAAGTAAGTTTTATCTTTGGGATGATCCCTTTCTTTACTGGAGGTGTGCTGACAAGATAATTCGCCGTTATATTCCGGACTATGAAATTTATAAAGTTCTTCATGATTGCCATGCTTCACCCTATAGTGGTCACTACAGTCATCAAAGAACAGCTAGATGTGTCCTGGAGAGCGGATTTTATTGGCCAAGCATGCTTAAAGATGCCTACCAGTTTGTCAAGACTTGTGAGGTATGTCAGAAGCAAAGAAATATTTCCAAAAAGAATGAAATGCCTCTTACATCATTTGTAGAAGTGGAATTATTTGATGTGTGGGGCATTGACTTTATGGGGCCATTTCCACCATCAGATGGCAAGCAATACATCCTGTTAGCAGTTGACTATGTCTCCAAATGGGTGGAAGCTGTAGCCACAACTAAGAATGATGCACGAGTAGTCCTTAAATTCCTTACTAGGAATATCTTCTCTGGTTTTGGTACTCCTAGATCCATTGTAAGTGATGAAGGAACTCATTTTTGCAACAAAGTCTTCAACAACCTTCTCACTAAATATGGTGTGAGGCACAAGGTTGCCTTACCCTATCATCCTCAAACTAATGGGCAAGCTGAAGTGTCTAATCGGGAAATCAAGTCAATTCTGTAGAAAACGGTTGGTACGAGCCCCAAGGACTAGGCATGGAAGTTAGATGATGCATTGTGGGCCTATAGAATAGCATATAAAACATCTATAGGTATGTCTCCTTATCAATTACTGTATGAGAAATCTTGTCATCTACCTTGCGAGTTAGAGCATAGAGCCTATTGGGCAATAAAAAAGTTGAATTTCGATTCAAAAGCTTGTGGAGAGAACCGATTATTGCAGCTTGTAGAGCTTGAAGAATTTCGCAGAGAAGCATTTGAGAATAACAACATCTACAAAGAACGTGTAAAGAAATGGCATGATCAAATCATAGAAAAAAAGGAGTTCAAACCTGGACAGCAAGTGCTCCTTTTCAATTCATGACTCCGTCTGTTTTCAGGTAAGCTTAAATCTCGATGGTCGGGATAGTTTTTAGTAACTCAAGTCTTCCCGTACGAAGCAGTAGAGGTGCAAAGCTTGGTGGATGGACACAAGTTCAAGGTGAATGGCCAAAGACTCAAAATATTTTATAGTGGTCAAAAGCAAATGTGGAGACGGTTCACCTTAACAATTGAAGCAGTGTATCATCGTCGAGCTAACGACGTTAAACTTAGCGCTGAGTGGGAGGCAACCCACTTTAGGAATTGGTTTGATTACATTTTTAAGTCAGTTTGTTAGTTTTTCATAGAGAAATTGTGTATTTGCACTTACAATTGCTTAAAAGAGTCCACAAACACTGTAGACCGTAGTCCATAAAATGATTACCTCGGTCCTCAATATGATGACCGCAGTCCTCAATATGATGACCACGGTCCACGGAACATAGCATTTGTGCAGTATCCTGAAGATCGCGGTCACCAGAAAGAGTTTTTTTTAGTGACCGTGGTCCATAGAATGTGTGTTTTAGCAAGATACTGATGACCGCAGTCTTCATTCACAGTGAAAAACTGTGGACCGCGGTCACCAGTTCAATGGGGCCACAACCAACGAGGATTGTGCACATGGACCGCGGTCCATAAAGGAAGACCGCAGTCCATGCGTTGTATATAGTGAGGATTGCGGTAATCTTGCTCATTTGTGCGTTGGAAATTCTGAAAGTTTGTGTGACGTCTGAAATTCTTCTTCAAGTTTTCAAAGTTTTCATCATTCTATAGTAAAAATGTAAGTGTTTAACTTCAATTTCTTCCTAGTTCTCACATTTATTCAAGTGTTTGGATGGTTTAGATAGTTCAAAATGATTTGGGAAATGGTTTAGATGGTTTGAAATGGTTTAGGATTGCCTTCATAGTGATTTTAGATCAAAGAGTCATCTATTTCTTGTCTTGATTCTAAGAATGCCATTTATTTGATTCATATGTGCACTGAAGGATGTTTACACCCATTTTCATGTGTTATTAATGTTTGATATGTGTTGTTTCATGAAATGTGGTGCCTTTTCATCAAATTCTGAATTTTATTCATCATCCAAACCAGTGCAAGGTTCAATGTTGCATGATTTTTGAATAAGATTGATTCAATAGCACTGAGACCATGTATTCGAGCTATGTACTGAGAATTTTGAATGGTTGAGATGCTATTATATATATGAATCTTGTTGTTTCCCTTGGTGTAAATCTCTGTGATTGTAGGCCTCCAAGAATGAAACTACCCGCATAAAAAAACACCTCTTCCGCCTCCGTCTGACAGAAATAGATTCAGAACTACAAATGCTAAGTAGAGGCTGACGATTATCAGTTCAAACAGACATTTGATTCTGGAGAGAGGTATAATGCTGATGATGGAGGAGTGTGAATTGGGCATAGATATTGTGATAGCGGCTCGCAACTGGAAAAAGGTTGATCCAAGCACCAGGAAACATGGTGGTGTCTGTGGTTCAAGAATTTTATGCCAATGCCCCAGACAGAGAGGGTACTTCTGTTTGGGTACGAGGGAAGTGGGTGCCGTTCAATGCGACAGTTATTAATGAAGTTTATGGCTTGCCAAATGACACACCGGACAAATACTATAATCTGCTGCCGAGATTCGATCCGGATGAAGTATTGAAGACTCTATGTGTTGAGGAAGCTTCGTGGATTTGCTATAATAACAGGCCTGTGAACTTGATGAAGACTACTTTCACCACATGGGCTAAGGTTTGACTGTATTTAGTTTGTGCTAATCTTCTTCCTTCTTTAGCAATTAACCGAGTCACTGTTGAAAGAGCTGTCCTAGTTTACTGTATTATGAAGGGGCTCCCAATCAATATTGAGACTATTATTTCCAGCTCTATCAGATCAGCCATAGACAGAACAAATGCCGGTCTGCCACATCCCACCTTGATCACCGAGCTATGCAGACGGGCGGGAGTTGTTTGGGACAAGACCGAGCCATTGTTGAAGATGAAGGACCACATAGCAGTGAAGATGCCACATCCTCAGCTTCTAAGAGGCGTAGGTCTTCTGTTGAGTCCACTCCACCAGCTATCGGGCTTGTCTCTGCCCCTACACTTCCAGCAGATGCTCCTCAGTCTTCCTCAGCTGCAACTGCATGTCTGTCAACTACGGAGCACACCATGATGCACTGGATGACATACATGACAGAGTGGATGCACCGTAAGGACCCGGATATAGCAGCAGTCTTCCCTCCTCCCCCTTGTGCTACGCCTTACATGGAGATGGCATGTTGCATACCTCCATCACAGCCACCCCCACCAGAGGTCCCTGATGATGATGAATATGGTGGAGATAACTTCAATGATTTTATTACTGAGGAAGAGATGTTTGGTGCAGATCCTTGAACACCATAGTTTGATGTTTATTTTGTTTTTCTTGCTTCTGTTTTGATGTCTTGAACTATTGTATATTCTCGAGTTTTTTGTTTTTCTGTTTTCTTCTGAATATGCATAATTTTAAACTGTGCTTCTAGTAATCAATGTTAATCCTTATTTTGCCTAAAGTTCCAGACTAATGCTTTTTTTTTTTGGTTTTCTGTGAATGCATGTGTGATATGCTACCACGCCCATGTGTACATCTCTATGTGCACTTGAGGACAGGGCACAACATAAGTTTGGGGGTGTGCGCGCATTCTTCGCATTCTTCTTCAGAGTCAAAGTCAGGTTTAAGGTTTAAGTTTATTTTTTTAGGTTAATTATTTTGACATATTTTGGTATTT
>JAJIYU010011460.1:0-15268 GCA_030144865.1 Tinospora cordifolia
AGAAATATACTAGATTTTTAAATGATAACGGCTCATTTGTTTCTAAAAGGAACTAATACTCAATATTATGTTTTTCCTATTCAACAGAGAATATTCTATTTGTAAAAGTTCATCGATGTTCAATATGCAAAGGCAAACATGGTTAACATAATCTCTAGCACCAAATATGCTAATCAACGAATGCACACGATTCCTAGCAAAAAACATCACTTTGCGATCTTGAGCATGAAGAACATTATACAACATCGGTGATTTCCAAGAGTTTCCAAACCTTGAACGTTGCAACTCTAAATCTTCATTGTGGTTGGCTTGCTAAGTAAACTGTAATACTCGATAATTTTATACAAAATTCAATGAACGAAATTAAAACAAAACAATTCGACTTTTATAACATTTTTGGAGTATAAAGTATGTACACTCCAAGGAATAAAATAAAGTAGAAAAAATAAAATTATTTTTTGGTATCCAAAAATGAATAATAGAAAGAAATAGAAATATATATTTGTATGCTATAAGTATATGTATGTATTAAATATATGTATTTAATAATGTGTAAATATAAATAAATAAATAAATAAATAAATATATATATATATATATACATATATAATAATAATAAATAAATAAATAAATAAATAAATAAAAATATATATATATATATATATATATACATATATAATAATAAAAAAATAAAAAAATAAATAAATAAATAAATAAATAAATAAATATATATATATATATATATGTATGTATGTATGTATGTATGTATGAATGTGTGTAAAAATATACATGTCAACTTGCTTGAAATTATTAGGTACAAAATTATTGTTTTTATTTAATATATAGATAGTTATGGGTAAAAATATACATGTCAACTTGCTTGAAATTATTAGGTACAAAATTATTGTTTTTATTTAATATACAGATAGTTATGGGTATATATAGATATTTAATACATATACATATATATATATATATATATATAAAGTAAAAGAAAAAATATTAGAATTCGCCAAATCGCGTGAAATCGCATGCGCACGAAGGCACCGAGCAAAAAAAAAAAAGAAAAAAATTGACAAAAAATCTAAAAATACAAAAAATGCAAAAAACCTAGAAAAAAAATCCTAAAGTGTTTTGCTTCAACCCTAGCTGCCAAAATCCATCGAAAATGAAAATTTTTCTATTCGAAAACACATAAAAATTACAAAGCTTGCCCCTAGAAGACTCTATATTAACCCTCTCTCCCTCTCAATCTTTTTCATCCCAACAAAAGCTAATATGACTCCTCTTGCTCTCTCTACTTCTTTTTTGGCACCTAATTTTTTTTTTTGAGTTGTTCTAAAAGCCAGTGGAGTAGTAGCAACGAAATGTTTCACAAGTCTAGTGCGAGTAACGAGAAAGATCTGAGATGAGCTCTAAAAGTTTAGAAGGAAGCGATTCCGAGGTGAAAATGATTTTCACTTTTTATTTTATTATTTTGATTCAAATAAAGCTTGCTAGGGTGTTTTGCTTTGACCTTATATACATGCCATATAGAATATACATGCCATATAGAATATACATGCTTAGGTTTATAATGATGTATGAGCTATGAAGTACTGTTACCGTGCTTGTATATTTAAATCTTGTTGAAATATTTAATGTTATGTTTAAAATTTAATAAAAAAATAATAAAGATAATAACCATGTACTAGCACGTGGGCGAATTTTCTTCGTGAATACTCCAATCTGGAGTTGCAAGGTAATAGAGGGTTTGGAGTTGATCCTACCTCAACCATGATGAGTTTGAGTTCAGTATTGGAACTCTTTCCCTTGGGTTGGAATACTGGTGGATATCTTTTCGGTTTATAATTTTAACTAAAATAACCAACAGTTTGAATCATTTAATTTCTAAAAAGTGGATGTTATGTGTTTTATTTTGTCAAAATAATAATTTAAATATTTAGGATGATCTACTGAACTTTTTAGCTTACCCCTTCCTTTTCAACATTTTGGGGAATTAAATGAATAAGACTGCTTGGGGAAAAACTTAGGTTATTTATTTAATTTCATTGTAGGGCACGTTGGCCCAAATTAATGAATTTCGCTTTAATAAAGGTTGAATAAATACTTTTGAATTTTGAATAATCAATAAATGATAAATTTTATTTATTTCATGGCATTGTTATTTTTCATAAAATATAATTATATTTAGACTAAAGTGTAGAAGAAGTCTTGAGTATTTGAGACTTAGCAAAGGAAAAGGTTAACGAAACACAAACCTGCCTCTCGGGTGGCCCAACACCTAAGAAAGGAAAGAAATGAGAGCAGCGCGATAATTGCTCCTTTAAAGCCACGTAGGCCTAGGTGTGGGAGGCGGGGTGTTACATCAGCCTTGCCAATACTTTATGAGATTTTATGTAATACCCTGAAAACTTCGTACCAAATGAAACAAAATTCAAGGTCTATTTAGTGAAATTTGGGTACAAAATGAAACTGAGCTTGTTTTAGGGCTAAATTTGGCAAGTTCTAAAACTCTCATTTAGGAATCCAGAATCACCTGAAGTGAAGCAAAGTGATTTGAACTGGCCAATTGAATAACATATTCGAAAATTAGCTCAATTGGTCAAGATTAGGGCTTTCATTTTGCCAAAACATCTTTAGGGGTTTAGATTAGGAAAGAAATAGAATTTAGAGTACTTCAAGGATTCAAAATGAGCCGAAATTCCATGGGATGGCATAAGCTAACAAGACACACCACATATCCAAAAATTGGGATAATTGGCCAAGATTCGGGTAAAGTACCTTCAATGAGCTTTAAATAAGGAAGGTTTCTAAGAAAAAATGCCTTGGGCCAAACTATACCTCAAAATTTGTGTCTTGATCATGTGGTTCCAAAAATATAGGTTATACACCTAAATTTCTATTGGTTAGGATGATATTAATTTTTTTTAAAATTTATATGAACCTATAAAGGCATAGCCACCTAAAGCATGTGCAAATTACATGGGTGGAACACCATGATCCTGTGCACCCCCACCCTACCCAATCACCTTGAGAACGTCTTCCCTGATTTGAACACATGTAAAATGATCTTATGCACCACATTGATGATTCAATACACCCACAAGAGGCGTCACCTATAGAAGTCCATAAAAGGACGATTCCATGTACACCATGTAGTGATCATGTGCACCTTGTTGCCAATTAAGCCAAAACTGGCCCACATATGTGTAGGTGTGAGTTTGCACATGTGACAATCCTTATTGGAAGATTCTAGAACAAGAAAGATACTCTTGATCTCATCCTAGCCGTCACCTTTAAATGAGGGAAATTAAGATGGAAAGTGTATATGTAGTGATCTCTTGTATACATGGTGCCAAGATTGAGGATTCTCCCCAAGAACACCCAAATTTGATTCTAGCTTCAAAGGGAGAGTTTCCTTATGTACGATTTGAAAATCAGAGTGTGATATGATGTCTCTCATGCTTTGATATCATACACCTACTAGCTGGACGTCCAAAGGAAAGAAAAGAAAAACATGCCTTTTTGCCTAAGTGTGATGAACAAGCAAAGGAATCAAAGGAAAAAGATATGAGAGAATATTCGCTCTCTCTTTGGGACGTCCAAGACCATTTTAGAAGGATTCTAGAAGAATTTCAGTCTCTGAAATTGAATTAGAAACAAAGACTAGCAATATCACTAGTGGGCCCACAAAAGAGAAATACGCACATGCCAAAATATGCACACTTACCATGTCCTACCTTTTAAGTTTGGAATGTTGCCCAAATGAGAGTGGCTGCCTAGCTGCCCATAGACGTTCCTTAGTGTGTTTAAAAACTATAAATACGCCCCTTCATTATTCATAAATCATTCATTCCAAGAGCAAGTGAAATGCCACTAGTGTGCTCTCTCATTCTTCTTTCTCTTCCTCTTCTTGACGTCTTATTTTGTGCCTAAGGAAGGGCTTCTAGTTTCAGAGTTTTAATGATCATTAGAGAGTGGTTTTATGGAGGTTTGAAGTGACAAAAACGTGGGAGAAACACTGCTAGATTTTTGGGAAACATCTAAAGCTAAGGTGGAAATTGCCCTTTTAAACCTTTTTCATATTTAAGCTATTAGCATGTTCATTTCGATTGATTTGTTTTTCTAAAAATTTTTAATGTTTGGTTTTCAGTTTTCTATTCCCATTCATGCAATGTTTCAGATTCATAAATGTTTAAGATCATGCTTATTTTTATGATCATTCATGGTAGTATCATATTTAGGGATGAGTTCCAAGTTTTGGTGCATGATTTTGAATGATGAATGAGTGGTTTCATGTGTTCTTAAATTCTAAAATTTATTTTTCAGTTTATTACATGATCTGAAATATTATTATTATTTCTTGAACATGAGATCTAAGATAAGAAAAATAGTGATACAAACCACATACCATCATAGTTGTTTGAGTAACACTATGAGTGTTCTTTTCTTATGATTAGTTCATGAGGTTTATAACACCTAAGTGATTGGTTGGTGGGTTAGAATCCCTAAGTCCAAAGTCCAATGAAATAAACAAAGAAATGTCATATTTCACTCTAAGGAGTCACTTAGTTGAGAACATCAAGGGTTGAAAAACTTTTTTGGTCTAAATTACAACTTACATAATCTAAATGCTTGAAATGCCCTAATGCTTGAAAGTGGTTGAAATATGTATGTGTTAATGTCTTGAATATGAGGATAGTTGTTTAAGATTCATTGAGCTTTGTGCTCATTCTTCCTTTAACATTTTCAGGAATTTGAACTTGTAAAGAAGAATGTCGGACACCTCCCTTTTAGAGTACTTTTATCTTGAAATTTTCTATATGGGGCACGTTTGCCTACTTATGTCTTTAATTCTGTTGTAGACATTTTTATTTTTATGTACTCTTCTTTATGATTAAATAAAGAGTATGAATTTCCTTTTATCTCTTATAATGTAGCATTGTACGTTTTTTTTATTAAGGCATGAGATATTAGAATTAGAAAGTCAAGTGTGTGTTACTTGTAAAGTAACACCGGCCCGACCTACCAACTGGTTAAGTCCATTGTCTAAATGAGTAAGTCCATTGGCTAAATGGTTAAGTGCAATTAAGAACACGAGGGTTGGGGTGTTACATTTTATAAAAATTGAGACAAATTTTGTTTTATATTTGTTGGTTCTATCTCCTCAAAGAACGCTATTTTTACCTTGAATTTTTCCAAGTAACTTTTTTTCCCCTAACTTGCTATCAAAAAGTTATTTGTTTAAACTTGTTACCTTGCTAGATGTTTTCGACTAAGTTTCTATATTCTTCAACTTAGGGATGACAATTAAATAAAGTTCACTAACTTCACTTGAGCCTTTTGATTCCTAGGCTTGAGTATTGAAAATGAGTCCACTACATGCATCTCTTATATCAAACATTCGGATAAGTTGGGTCTACTTAACATTGAAACTCTTAATCATTTCCAAAATGGACATCCGAACTTTAATCTCTTTACATTTTTACCTTCCATGTCATCTGATAACTTTCTCGTTTATCTCTAACTACATCTTATGGCCATTCTCATGTAGTTTTTCACTTGGAATGGCATCACATACCTATCAAGACCCATTAAATTAGCCATATCTTTAAGATTTCCACCATCATTGTCACTCTTTACACCAACGAAGAAGCCATCATTGTCATCAAAGCTGCTAGATTAAACCACCCTTATTGATGACCCTAATATCATTATAAAGCTTAACACTTTCAAATTCTCGATACCTTTAATGTCTTTTCTCAGTGATGAAGATCTCTCATTGTTGACCATAAGCTACAATCTATACGAGAACTTGATTTTTCAAGCCAATGTCTCAAACCATGGCTATTTTTTTTTTCACTAAACTTAAAGCACGAGACTTACAACTACAAAAGTAGCAAACACCAAAAAATCCTTTATATTTTTGAGTTATGACTAAATTGGGTCCTTTTCATTTGTGATCTAAATTTTATTTTTCTTGCCTGAAAAGGCGAAGCACATCAAGACTCATTGCACAAACAATTGACATTGAATCTTGGAGGGTGCTTTAAAACTTCCTAAAACGTTCTCTATTGTCCAAGCCACCTCCTTCATCATCTGAGCTATAGGAAGATCATAGACGTGGATCAAAAACTTTGCCCTGCCATTGTAGTCTCATTTTGTTTCTTCATACCATCAACATTTGCAAGAACTACTAAAGCCTTTTCAAAAGCCAAGACTCTCTTTTAAGAACCCTCTTACAAATTCACTAGTCAGTTAAAATACAAAATGACCACTTTATTGTCAACTTCTTTATAGATAACCATCTGAGAGATGTCTTCCCTAACTAACTCATTATCAAATGAGCCATTCCTCCTTGATTAGTTTCAGAGTTAGAAGCATAGCAAATAATCAACGGTTAAAATCCATCTGTATTCCTTACTGTTGCATGCCTTTCACATCCCTCAATCTCATATTCTTCTTCCATCAAAAAAGAAGAAAAAAAAGAGAAAAACTAAACAAGCTTAAAATCTCATTTGCCATGTTATAACTCCTTAAAAAGAAGATGAAATCCACAATTACCGAAAGGACTTACCCAGAATTACAAGTTTTGCATGTCATTTTGCGGATTCTGTAACATTTGCAACTATTAAATACAAAATTCTAGACATATATAAACATCGATCTAATGGTTGTTACTGTTTGTTATTGCTGTAATTGGGAAAATAAATCATTTATAGTTGTCATTTTAATATGTTTACTTTTCAAGTAAACGTTGCATGTGTGTTTTACTTTTGGAGTACCCTTTCTTAAGTGGAACCCAAAACTTATTATTACTGTACTTTTCTTCAATGCTTACATTGCCTTTTTTTTTTTTTTCTCTTTTTTTCTAGCACTACTATATCTATGTTAATGCTTCTATGACCCTTCCCTTGTAAAAATCTTCAAATTTACACGGAACCCAAGACAAACAGTACTAGCAACTCTATCGTGAAAGCTTAAACTGGTGTGAATTTAGCAAAATCACCCGCCTTGAACTTCTTGTCCTCTTCTTTTGTTCGCTCATACTAGATTTATTTTATTTATTTTATTTTATTTTTTTGTCAAAGGTCTCATATTAGATTTGAAGGGCTTATTTCAGTCATAAGTTGCTGTAAAAATTTAGACAGAAGATGCTGATACTGAAGTAAATAGAATCAGATAATAGCAAGTACACTTCCCTAATTACTACCCGTAATAATAGAATCCCATGAACTTTGTCCAAAACCCAGTTCTGAAAATCATCAGAAAATGAGGGAAAACCGTTGAAATTGTGGAAGGAAAAGAGGGGGAAGTGTAATCTGCGGAGAAAAACTGTAATTGAGTCTGCATTTGTCTTTGTCAATAAAGCAACAAAATTAATAAAGCAGAGAGAAGATAGTGAATTTTATTGCAGCGGTTCTGACACAGCCATACACAGCCCTACTGCTTGCTTCTGCTCCTGCAGCTGTAGCTGAAAATCTGCACCTCCACCAAGCTCCATCATCATCACCGTCAAGCAGAGCAGGAGTAGCAGCAGTTGTTAAGCTTGCCCTGCAAAAAAAAAAAAAAAAAAAAAAAAAAAAACCAACCCACAAAGCCAGCAACCACTGTTGCTTTGATTTGATGGATAAAAGTTATTTGTAGAGTTTGTGGCTCAAAAAAGTGAAGCCAAAAAGAGAAAGAAAGATGGGTAGATGGATATATATATAGAAAGAGCCTAAGACCAACCAATTCACACCACCTCACCACCTCCACCACTCACCAACCCCAGAAACTACAAAGTAATCGCAGTAGTAGTAGTGTACGGTTTAGGCTTTGTGTTTTATGGTTTTCATTGATGCTTTCTCATCTTTTTATTTAACTCAAAAATTATGTTAACCTAATCAACACGAAGAGTTCGCTGTTTAGCCTATATCTGTTGTTGGAAATGCAGATATGAGAGAAAAATGCCCTTTTTTTCTTCTTTCAAATTTGTTCTTTATCTTTTTTTCAAGAGCCCTTGTTTCAATTTCCCACCTTTCTGGGTGTGATTTGATTCTTTCCTTTAGGGTTTTTGATGGGAGGGTTGTTTGATCTTAACAATATCGTCATAGAAGACGACGATACTGATGCTGCTGTTGATGATGAAGCTCAAGCTTCTAATTTGTCTTCTAATTCGTCTTCTTCTTCTTCTTCTTCTTCTTTTTTCTCTTCCTCATCTTCTTCTGGGTTGTGTCTTGAGCTCTGGCAAGCTTGTGCTGGGCCATTAATTTCTCTTCCTAAGAAAGGAAGCATTGTTGTTTACTTGCCACAAGGGCATTTAGAGCATGTGTCTGAGCTTCCGAGTTCTGAGTTCTACAATCTTCCATCTCATGTGTTCTGCCGAGTTATCGATGTGAAGCTTCATGTATGTGTGATAATCTTTAGTGGGTAGTTGGTTTTTGGTTTTCTTATTTTTGATTTTTGTTGAAGTTTGGATCTTTCTGCAGGCGGAGGCTGCTACCGACGAAGTCTACGCTCAGGTCGCTTTAGCTCCTGAAAATGAGGTTAGGAAAATCTTGGTTTATTTATTAATTTTTTTAATAATTTATCATTGTGGATTGAGGTTTTGGGTAATGGGTGATTGAGAAACTTCGTTTTTTGTGATTAATAAGATTGAGAAGAAATTTGAAGAAGGAGAAATTGAAGTGGACCAGCAAGAAGAAAATGATGGTGAGAACAGATTAATTACTCCTCATATGTTCTGCAAGACCCTTACTGCTTCTGATACAAGTACCCATGGAGGATTTTCTGTTCCTCGACGAGCTGCCGAAGACTGCTTTCCTCCTCTGGTAATTACTGATATTTTTTTTGCCTTAATTTTCACGTAAAATGCATGCAGAAATTACAGAAAAAGAATGTGTTAGCTTTATGACTTGCTTCAATGAGTAAGCTTAATTTTGTGGTTGGCGTTATTATTATTTGTAGGATTATAAGCAGCAAAGACCATCCCAGGAGCTTGTTGCTAGAGATTTGCATGGTATTGAGTGGAAATTTCGACATATTTACAGGGGTACGTGGAGTGAAGACCTTGGTCGCTTTGTCATTGCTATCAATTCGTTTAAATGTACTCTGATTTGATCATCTTGCTGTGCCTATTACATTCCTCTGCACAGGGCAACCGCGAAGGCATCTGCTCACTACTGGCTGGAGTGCATTTATAAATAAGAAAAAGCTGGTTTCTGGGGATGCTGTGCTATTTCTAAGGTAGATAATCTTACATTTTGAATGCCTTTTTTTGTGGAAGAAAATCAGAAATTTTGCTGAAAAACACGCAGAGCTACATGTAACAGAAGGCCAAAGTGGTGGCTATTTGTTGAACACATTTTGTAAGGTGGAATTATTTTTTACTATGGCAGGGGAGAAAGTGGGGAACTGAGATTGGGAGTTCGTAGGGCACCTCAGTTCAAAGCAGGGGTTCACGTTTCTCATCTTTGTAACCAGAGCTCCAAATTTAGTAGTCTGGCTGCGGTGGCTCATGCTGTGTCTCAGAAGAGTATCTTTTACATTTCCTACACCCCAAGGTATTGATAAAGTGATTGTGTTAATTCCTCGAAGACTTCATCCGTTTCTTTGTTTAATTGATAATAGGATTAAAAGCTTCGATAAACTCCTGAAATTTATTATTAGCAATTGTATGCAGACATATATATCTTATATAAGTCTTCTGGTGCCCACCTAATCTTAAAACATGTTTTCATGTGGTCTGTCTAAATATCTTTATTTGGTGCAATTGTATAGATATCCTGAAATTGGGTAACAGATTTTGAAATTTTATCAGTGATTTTGTGGTGAGAGCTCATTCGCCTCACCTTTTTTTGGTGCATTTCCAAATTTTCAACAAGTTTTGACATGGTCTCTCCAAATCTTTCTATTGGCAATGTATGTCTGCATTGAAATTTTATCAAACAATTGTATAAAATATCTGATTTAACTAGCCTTTGTTGGTGTATATCCATATACAAGAACAAACTTTGATGTGGTTTGCCCCAATCCTTTTTGGTATCGGTATCATTGTTGATTTTCAATTCCAGTTGAACCTGAGTTGATTGACCTTTTTACTGCTATTGGGCTTTCATTAAAGAAGCATCATGCCATTTAGCTTCAATTTGTTTTTGTTCTTTTTTATGTTCTTTAACTTTCTTGGATATACTCTTCTTTGATAAATGGTTGTAATTTTCTACCAGAACTCAATGTTTGTGATGCTATGTTTACATTTTCCACTATTTGTGTAAAATATCATCTTTGTCTGGTATAAATGTTTTCTGCATCATTCAATATGTGTTGATAATGTCAACTTGGTCATGATAGCCAATATGCTTCTTCATAATGGATGATTGAACTTGGACCATATGATATAACAGTCTAAGACAGTTTGTCAACTGTATCCAACTCAGACAAAATTCTTTTTAGATGAGAAAAACCTGGCCCGTATTCTCTTGATACATCTTAGTTGATTTATCGTTATTTCCAAATTGCCCATGGCTTTAGGAGGTCCCCAATTCCAACTATTCTTGGTATTTTTTGTTGACGAGGATTCAATAAATCTTTCAGTTATGGAAATTATTTTGATTCCCTATGTTCTTCCCACTACCTAACTCATTTTTACAATACTTACAATCCTTGATTTTGTGATTTATGAAGAATTTTTTGCCCATTTTGCTCTACTTGTTCAGTCAATATTGTGATAACATAAAATTGAGACTTGTTGGGTACATTATTTTGTAGTTGCTACTTAGCTTCGCTTGGTATCAGTCTAAAGCAAATGATTGTGGACTTGTGAGATTGGTGCTTTATCATAATATAGGATTTAGAGATGTCATGAGGATATGCATCAGTGGTGAATTCCCATCATGGGCAAGAGTTGAAACTTGTGCTCATTATTTAGCTTGCTATGCTATCCAGAACTTTTTTACTTTGGGCCATCTTACTTTTGCCATGCTATTGAGATGGCATGGGAATTATGTTTGACACTTCAAATTATGGTATATTGCAAAATGCCAAAATGGAATACCAAGAAAAAGAACAACGGCAAGAGGAAATTGATAATACTTGTTGATTCGCTAAAAGAAATTTCTTTAAAGGAAGAAAGAACATAAAATGTAGGCTAAATGATGACCCTAGTTTTGTCTAACTAGCCAAATTTTAATTTTGGCGACTTTTTAGCAAAGTTCTTGTACCCCATCATATCAAAATGAACAAGTTTGACCTTAATGTCTGCCACTTCAAATACTTATTTGTGTAAGTGTCTAATTCAACTTCCCTCTTGGCCAGTCTTGGGCCAACAATTGGTACTAGAGCATAGTACTTGTTAAAGAAATATAACCATTTTTTTATATTAATTACATTTTCATATAGATGTCGAAGTAGGTGATGTTATAAATGGGCCACCCTTATTTAGGAGAGAAGTCAGTTTGCTGATTGGAAAATGTTGCAAAAACATTTTTAATTCATCACAATTTTGATCTTTGGGAAATAATTGAAATAGTTATATCATCCCTAACAAATTCACAGAGTTGTTGACTGATTATGAAAGATCCCAATTCTTAGTTTGACTTCAAAGCTGTATATGCACTCTACTTTAGTCTTATCAAAGAGCAGTTTGTAAGCGAATCATTTAGAATCAACTATGAAAATATGCGATTTTTAACTCCTTGCTAGGAAGACTATACTAGAGCATACATGCAACTCTAGAATTTAAATTGTATTGGAATCTTCCATGATCGGTCCTTAATTATGTAGGTTTTGTTGGGATTGATTAACTATTTATGATTGTTCCCAAAGATTAGCATTGTGAGAAATAGCAAATGCTTTGTTAACATTCTTCCAATCCTCAATTTGATTTCTCTTTAGCAGAGTTTTGTCTGTCTAAAACCTGACTGATGGGTTGGCTTCTAAAAGTAAAGGCCATTGACATCAAAGAAATGGTTAGATTCTTTTGATAAGTAACTTTGTTTGATCCCAAACGTTGGCCCAAGAGTGTTGAAGGGGGGAGGGTGAATTGGATTTTTACACAACTATGAGTATTTGATGTGACATAGGTAAAGCTTAAACTTTTTCATTTTGAAATCATAAGTTACTAGGACTCCATTGATGAGTCACAAAAAAACTAAGGTCCAACTAGTTGGTCAAAGCTAGGTTCATTTTATTTTCTTCTTTCCTTCTTTACTTTTTTTTCTTTTTCTTTCTTTCTTTCTTTTTTTTTTCTCTTTAAAATCAAATGAGTGTCTTACCATGTAAGACTTCTTGAAAGAATGATGCTTAGCAACTTGCTGAACTCATTGGTTTGATTCAATGCAGGTCCTCATGCATCTAGTATAAAATGACTTGCGTTGAATCATCAATGCCCTAACATAGTGTAGCGTTTTGTTGGACTATGTCATTAGTGTCTTGGTTCAAAATTGGAAGGTGAATTCTCTTCACCATAATTTTGTTTTTCAAACTTGATTAAAGCTTATCCAAACAAGTATAAAATTGATTAGGACTAATTTTATTTAAGTCATGCAGTAAGAAAAATTTTTGGTTGAGATGTCTTACAAGCTAGACATTTGAACATTGACTAGAAATTCTTGATCTTCCAGAAAGTTCTATGTTTTGGGTATATTTGAATGCTTATGCTTTTCTGATTTTGTAATTGACATAGCTGAAACCCTTGGCTATTCATCAAGATCCTTTGACTATTTGGTTCTTGGACGTTTGAACCAAGTTTAAGAAACTAAGAAGTTCAACGTTCTAAGAGGTTTGAAGAATCACTTTGTGGTCATGTTGAAACATTATGGAAAGTTAGAGGTTGTTTTGTGTGGGTTATGAAGGGTAAGGGATGAATACATGACTTACATTCATTCTAGAAGAAAAAAAGAATATTTGCACATGTTTAAACTCTATGCGTTTGAGTGCCTAGAGTTGACATAGGTTTTGGAACACGTACCAACCAAGCCTTAGAACATAGACGAGGTTTTTGAAGAATGTGCTAATTATAATTGGAATCATCTCCTTCACAAGTCGGAATTTTATCCAAAAATGTCTTTTGGGAAGTTACCCCAACAACAGTAAAATGTCTTAGTTGTGGCCAATGATAGAGTGATATGATATGGCATCAAATAGAGATGAAAAGGGCCTTTGGAATTGTAGGCAATTGCAAAAGTTTAGATTGTTGAATTGGGAGATGTAGCAAAATCATCAATGTTGCGTTTGGTGTCATTAGAGTTTGATTGGGATTGAAAAGGGGCTTTTGGAATTGTAGGCAATTGCAAAAGTTTAGATGGTTGAATTGGGTGATGTAGCAAAATCATCAATGTTGTGTTTGGTGTCATTGGAGTTTGATTGTATTGTTGGTTTACCACTTGAGAATTGTATATAGAGACATTCAAAGAAATTGATTATATATTTTGGCGTGATGGAGGCTGGTGGTGATATGGTTATTTTTATTTATTTAGATTTGCAAAAACTAGAGTTGGGAATCGGGTAGCATTGACAATTATGCATTTGAAAAGATGAATGTCTCAAAACTCTTAGACAATAGAGAGGGGTCATTACAAGTGTGATAGTAATTTGTGGAGGTAGAGATTTTATTTGGATATGAGAATGAGCAAATGCCAGATGTACAGATCAACATCAAAATTTCTTATCTCTAATCAGACAGAGGAAAATTCATTTGGAACATGTAATAAACCTTTATTTTCTGATTTGGTAGCAAGCAGGCATTGTGCAGTTCATTGAATTTCATTAACTTGTCAACTCTTTCTCCTGCTATTTTCTTGTGAGGGGATCATCTTCTATTTCTTTGTCATCTCCTTTATCCATAAACAATGATAAGAAACTTGTGATTGCCAAAGTGGTGGATTGGTAGCTTTAAAACTCCAATTGAATGGTTGATGAAAGTGAGAAACAATGTGCTTTAGATGTGGTTGACATATGAAAAAGTGATAATTCTTTGGCTATGAATTTTAATCTGATTGTAAAGCTCATCTTACCTTTTGAAATTCACTCTTCATAGTTTGAAAGGGTGAAGTTGTCTTTGTATATGATTTCTAAGAAATGAAATGAGGCATTTGTTTAGATTCCCATTTGTCAATTGAACTGCGTTTTGGACATGGTACCTTATGCATGAGGAAAGATGAGGTTCATAAATGAAGATTTTCCATGAAGCCTAAATGAGGTTTTCTTACAAACAACAATTTAATTGGAAGGAGTATTTATTGGATTAACATAGATATCAATATTTGGTAGGAGACAAGGGGAGATATAAATTATAATCAGTAAACAGTTTGGTTTGCTGTGTGATCTTAGATTTGTAAGTTGTGCCCTTCTTTTGGTGAAGGGGGTTTTAGCTCAGATGTTGGCTCGGGAGATTCGGAAATTGGTAGTTTCAAATAGTATTTTTGGGATATAATTAGTGGTTGTTCAAATCCATTTGTAGGGGTTGGATACTTGGTGGCTATTAGGGGTATTTTAGCAACAAATTTGCCTAGAAAAGGACTTGTTTTGAGATGAAATTACTAGTTTTTATGTATTTTGTGGTCTCCAATGGTATGTGCATGTGGGAGGGGAGTGCTTAGAGAGGGGTAGGTTTTAACAATGGGAAAGCTTGGTGCAAACTCCCTTAAGGTAGAGATGTGTAGGAATGACATGTTGATTTGTCTATTTCAAGTTAACCACAGTTTTCTTTCATTGGAAAGTTTGTTTCACTTTTTGAAGGGGGTTCTAACATTGAATGAAGAGAGGAAAAAGGTGTCTTACTTTAAAAAAGATGGACCACATGTCAGCTCAATACATCTCCATCTCAAAAGAGTATGGAGCGAAGTTCCACTAAGGTATTTCCCAGCATTATCCTGTAATTCTATCAAGAATTTTGTGGAGAAGTTGAATAATTTGGAGACTTACAAGGAGGAAGAGTTTGATCAACTAATAGGAATTGGAGCTAGTGGACCCTCCCCTATTAATGCTAATGTACTTGGACAAACTCAATTGAAGAAATTTTTGTATCACCCAGATAGATTCACTATATACAGTGGGGCCAGATGTTTTTAGTATATTGGCTTGAGGGGTTGGTTATGACTTTTGACCATTGTCCTATTGTCTTGGTTGTGACACAACTAAGATGGCCCACTTCCTTTCAAGTTTTAAATTATGTGGACTTCTCACAAAAATTAAGGCAAAAACCCAATAGTGGTGGTAGGATTTCTTACCATATTGGCATGAAGGATACAATTGCTCAATTCCAAAGAGATGTAATTCATGATAC